>JAQGAJ010000928.1:0-11899 GCA_034689365.1 Liebstadia similis
ACCCCTGGAGAGGCTGAGCTTGCGCATCTCTGATCTAAACCCATTACTCATTGAAATTCTTATAGTTTTAAAATAAGATACTAATTTAATTATCTATTTTAAAAATAAATGTAGTTTTGTCTAAAATAGTTCATTAAACATAAAATTGTATCAAGGTATGCTTTTTAGATGTAAAAGGTTTCGATATCATGGGTTTAGAATCTAAACTTTAGATTCTATGAAACGTTTACGACCGATGAAATAGTTTTTAAATCGAATTATTTTTTAATTATTAATTATTTAATAATAGATTAATTTATTTATTTGGTCTCAAATTATTAATTATCAAAATTGATGTTTCAAAGGATAGATATGCTCACAAACAACGAGCACTTTCTTATGTTATATTTGTAATTAGAACTTAATTTTTCGGCAGATTCTGTAATTTTTAATTTAATTGTTCATAAAATTATTATTATTAGACAATCATTTCAATTGATTCTGTGATATAATGAAAGCATTTAATAAAATACTAAAGACTGACAAAAACAGATCTGTTTCTCCAATGAACACAATATTTGCAGATTGGAAGTCATTTTTATTGAAAGTTTGCGATCGCTTTAATATTTCTATTGTTAATGCAATAATTGATATCAATAACTGTCAACTATTTGCTGGTTATTGTAACCCAAGTTATAATAAATGTTTTGTCAATCAATTATTGATCTATTGATTATTATCTTTTAGAGTGATCACTGATCAGTGATCGCAATAGTTGTCCATCTCTTCACGGGTTAACTAATCACTGAATTGAGAGACCGCTCGGTTTTGGGTCTCGATTTATAATTAATTGCATTTTTAGTCAATAAGTATGTGAAGTGTTGTTACATAACACCCGAGTTTATTGTCTATCGGTTCTCACGGTTTGTCCGACAGTTTTGCATTGGACTCATTGGAATAGTAATCCTACGAATGGACCTACGATTGGGCACATGTTTAGTGTCAAATACTAATAGTGTTATATGAGATGTCCTCACTCTGTCCTGAGTCGGTCCTCATTCTGTCTTCCATTCCATAATCCCGATCCAAGTGTTGCCTTAATTCCCGCTTAAAAATAAATGTTGGAAGTGTTGGAACAGTTAGAAGTGTGACACGTGTGCTGTCCCTCCGATTCAAAACTTACATCCAATGCCGTCATTAGTCTAAAAATTGATCAAATTTTATGTTTTCATCGTTTCTGTAAAATGTCTGACAAGAGGACCGAAAATGAATTTGATTTCAATTGTGACTCGAATTCACTCCAATAGTATTGCAATACTAGACAAATAATTTGAGGACAACTGTCGGCGAAATGAATTAACTCATGGATAAGGATTGACGCGATAGTCATATCCGATGCCTTTTCACGCTCTTTGGAGCGAATAATCGCTTCAAATGAATAATTGATAGCAAAGAGAAAGCGAGGTTTGATTCGTACGCAACTGAGGCTTACATATCGTTAATGCGGTGTTTTGTGTCAGTCCTGAGTCCGAACCCTGTCTTCAGATTAGATTCACATCGTTATTATGAATTGTAATTATCTGATTATACTTTCATTTATTCTAATATTATATTAATAACGATTATTATTATTATTTCAGTAGAATATATGACAATATTTACATTGATAAATGTGATGAATGTTATAAATGGTTGATTAAAACTTTTGGTCATAACCGGGTCTTCTCTTTGAATCCGAAACAAAAGATAGCCATAAATAGTGGTTCGGAGGAGAGAATGTGACCAAAAGGCCTGACTGACCCCCTGTGGGCCCAATCATTGAGTGAAAATGTGTTGAAACGGTCGCTACTATTTGTGTGATATTGTGTACACAATAAGGACAGAGAGGACTCGGAGGGACACATGTATAGCATGTATAGCATAGCAAAAGCAATACTGAAGTAAATGAAATGCTTTATTAAAAATAGTTGAGTGCAGTAGAGAAGAGTACATCACATCTGTTACACCGATTCTGATTGTCTGATACCAGGAGTACTCAATCAATGCATTGCTTTCATTACGTCAATCATATCATTGAAGTAATGGCTTTTGTTTAATATTTAATACCATGAAATATACGATACAATCGATGTAAAAAAATATCGATTACAATCATTTTTAGCGATCGTGGGCTTGTTTTTCGGTTCATCAGTTTGTTAGGCAATGAAAGATCTCTTCGATTGTTTCGACAATAATAGCAACAAAAGGCAAACCGAAGGGAATGACAGCCGTTATCCCAATCTATAGTATCTATCGATGGCTTATATTCGTTTGCAAATAATAATTCCTTTAAAAGCCCTTAAAGTTGAATCAAACGAATAACTTGATCGGTATCGATGTGTTCATTGTGCACATTGTGTATTACTAGTGTTGCCAACTCCTTATTCAACAAACCTGGACATAATCTATTTCAGTTTGATTTTTCTCTACAAAATTAGCATGTTAGCGTTCTGGTTCCTGCCTTCTTCCTTTCGAGAAGGAGGAAAAAGGTTGTTTTTAAAGGGATATTTTATCGGAGGGTTAGCTTAACAAGAATAAACATTTATAAAGCATTCTCCAAAAAAGTGTCACCAAATGTAGAACTTTGGTAATGAGTTTTAATTCTTCGTTAAAATCATATTAAAATTTATTTTTGATGAATTTCAGCTAAATATAACCAATTTTAGTATTAAATTGTCGGAGAAAATGAAACCTGACATTCAACGTTCAGGTTTGGGGTCGCCCTGGCACCTGGACAAGGCACTCAAAACCTGGATTGTCCAGGTTAAACCTGGACGGTTGGCAACACTGTGTATTACCCATGATAGGACATTTTGAGACAAACAATTCCAATAATTCTATTACTAAATACTATTGAAAATGCGATGAGTTATGAGAAATGCAAGAATCGGCGAAACGTCTAATGGATTATTAAGATTGCGATCGCGTATCTCAAACCAAATGTAAGCCTCTTTGCGAATGCATTTTTATCTTATCCATCGAAATGTTTAAATAATATTTACTCATTTGTGATTAGGTTTTATGTAAAACAAGAATATCACTCATTTTTCATAAAGCATTTGTTACATCAAAACCTTTGCAAATGCCGCCAAATCTACCAATTTACCATTGTGCTTTTCAACCACTGTGGCTTTGAACCAATTGCTGTCAAACCTAATTATCAAATCTCGCATTTTTCAAGTAATTCCAAGGTCTCGAGTCTCGTGTTTTTTAGAAAATCTTCTATCGCTTTAAAGGCAATAAACATTTGAATTGTTTTTTAGTTTTATTTTACACAAACATATGAGTTATGATCGCATATTGGCTTCGAATCTAATAATAAAGGGTTCATCGCTTCCAAGCAATCATACGAACACTTATTATCGATATTTAGTCTATAAAAGTGTTGAATAAGAAAAGCCAGAACTAAATAAATATCGGGTTTTGCGTGACTTAAACCGATTTGGAATCAAATTATTCAATAAATTAGACGAAGGCTTCCATTCGGCAACAGATATGCCTATAAATGACACGCAATCTGAGAACCAATTGTGCAAAACATCATAAAATGTTAATCACATTCAGTGCTCGCGTTTGAAAATACATAAAACACTTATTAGAAAACTGTCGGTCTATCAGAAGCAGTCAATAGTTAGCCATTTTGGTCATCAATGGTCTAATTCAAGCCTTTCATACTTCAACCGAACCCAACTTTTATCATTAAATTGTTTTTTTGTGCGAATTTCTCGGAATAAAATTAATTTAAATAAATGTGTTATTATTGTAAGAAATGGTTAAACTATGGGACGATTGGTGCGAAGGAACGCATTATTTTCAATAGGGGTTCGCTTAGGAGAAGAAAAAGTTGAAAGTTATGGCCATATATTTTGTGGCCATAACTGATGAGAAGTCAGTACAGAGTCAGTGCATATCTGAGAACCGCTTGATTTGTATGAGTCGGCGGGGGTTTAATCGCATGCCATTTCTGTCCCAATCGTTTATAGCGGCAGTGAATCCAACCAAACATTTTTTTACTTGACTTACAATTATAATAAGTTATTATAACTAATATTATTACAATTGTGTTGAAGTGTCAGACGTGAAGAAATGGTTTTGCGATCAAAGCGTTCCTCTAATGCAAAAAATTAGTTCATTTCAGTGATAGGTTTCGGTCTTCGGATTATGTGATCGTTTGTTGAAATCCATTGCGAACTGACTTTTCAGATGCAAAACATTAAGGATTGCAATAAACACTTAATGTCAAACCATAACTGTTATCACTTTTAATAAATCATTTCCACTATTATTATAACAATTATAATAACTAATGTCAAGACTCGGCTCTGAAATTCGTTTTTCTTTGTTTAATAAATAAATCAAAAGTTTAGTTAAAATGAACGTCGCTTTTGATGTTTTCTAATGAATAATTAAAATGAATGTAAATGTCGTTAACACTCAATAATGAGCGGCTCTTTATTTAACAATTAATCAAAAAACTAGTCGAAAGTCAAGTGAAACAAAATCTGATGTAAATGTCATTTTCAAAGCTTTCGGTCGTTTTTGTGAAATGGATTTCAATCGCAAAGAGATTTCTAGCGATAAAACATTACTTACGATGTTATACACGAAATATAATTCTTATTTTCTTTGCCTTTTTCTGTAAATATTTTTCTTCTTTTTCTTCCCTCAAAAACAAATCCATTGCTTCGAGGAATTGATTAATGAATTATTTTCTTTTAGTCGATTCAATTCAAACCATAATTTCGTTTGACTGCAAACAAATCGATATTTAATATAAAAGAGAATTCATTTAAAAGGTTGTAAACGACGGCTCAGAAGTGATTATAATTTAGTGAATGTTATGCGACTCCCACTCAACGCCTTTGCCCTCAACTGAATCATACGAATCGGCGATCCTTTGCCGTCCAGGAATCGGCTCTGCCTTTGATTTGGGTTAATATATATCATAAATAGAGTCAAACAACAATTTATTATGCAATTATCCATACAATGATCAAATTATGGCCTTCAATGTCTTCGGTATCCATTTGGAGTCATCTATAGCCACATCTGTGCCTTCGATGGCATCACTCAGAGGGTTGATATCAATAAGCGAGCAAAAAGTGTGAATACAATTGTTTGGATGTGTTATGCAAACAGAGCCCACATTCGAGCCCTGGATATGTTGACAGTATTCACATCGGCCTAATTGATAGGACATGTCATCCAAGTAGACAAACAAGATATGACACTTGCTTTCATAGCTTTCATAGCACTCACACCATTCCTCCCAATTTGGCTCCGCATCCCTCCATTATCTACGGCTCTAACTTTTGAGTGAATACATAAAAGCGTTTCTTCTTTTATTACATCAATACTTGTGTGCAGCGAATGCCGAAGGGATATAACGATTGTTCCCAAAACCCATTACGGAAGTCAAAGCTATTCTTTGTTGCCCTTAATGGAAATGAATAATATTATAGATCAGGAGTTGAGTTGATTTCGTTATGAAATTTGTGACCAATTTTCATATGAATAATAGCGAAATGCTTTTGATTTTAACCTAATTTACAAATAAGGCATTGGATTGGATGCAGAGCTCAGACATAGAGCACACACTTCTCAGGTCTTAATGTTATTATTGATAATACCTTTTAGTTATTTTTGACTCCGAAACTATTTTAAGCCCAGTTTTCGGGTATAATAAGATAGGATTTAAATATCACAAATTCATTGGGCACTGAACAGCACATCACAGGAGAGCAGAGCACAGCCATCGAGCACTCAATGGTGTTCTTCTCTGCTTAGTTATAGTTATTGTTGTAATGACTGAGACCGAGTAAGTCTAAGATTGGGCCAAATCTTCTTTTGTTGAAGGATTAAAAACTGGTGGACTGAAAAGTCTGGTATCAGTTGTGATGCTGTAAAAAATGGTATGCTTTTGATCCGATCTAAGCCGGACTTATGCCAGTGCTGGTAGTACTGGGTATCTCATGTTAGGCCGGCATAGCTCTCATGCATAGCTCAACGGCAATGTCACACAATTTCATTTCAGTATTTCGTATCAGACAACCGGTGCTCAAGAGTTGTGTTCGGCAGTGATAGCGAGACTTTATAGTCAATGTTTGATGTGTTGCTAATCATGTGTATTCTGACTAAACACTAGTCGGCACACAATTTGGCCGATATTTGTGAGCTTTTCTCTAAATTCACTTCTTCTGCCTCTTCTGCCTCATTAACACTAATGCTCTTAAGTCTTGTGAAAAGTATATTAAAAGAGTTAATTCATGACGTAGTCTACTATAGCGACGCATCAGAGCTGATGATGAGCACAGGCATAAGGGATGGTATGGCATGGCTTCACTCCACTCTATTCTACCTTCAGTTTCAATTGTGTGACATCAGATCAGACCCAAAGCCAACACTATTTGATAGACTCAACTGAAACTTGTTTTCAATTTGTCTCACATTTTCATAATTATTGTGATTTCACTGCAATTTGGGTCCGAATGACAGGACTTGTGGATTGGATTTTGATGCGAGTCGTGCACTGGACCTCATGCTGGGTAAGTAACAGTGGAGACATAGTTTAGACACATAGTGGAAAGGTTACCACAAATGGGCGCAGTGTCGACAATGTTTGCACCTTTGCCTCGAGTCCGCACATCTTTTGTGGAGTCGAACCGAAGCCGCATCGAAGCCGCACTCCTCTGTAATCGGAAGCCTCTCTTCACTTCTAAACTTACCTTTTTTTGTTTGTCGCTATAGTTTGCCACCAGATATACAAAGTGTTGAATAGTATAACTATTATTTCACTCAGCGCTATATCCAAATTAAAGGGGCCGTTAGAGGCAGTTAGGGGTCGGTCGGGTCGGTCGCCACTCATTTGTCTTCACCACAGCCATTCAGACGACTAACACAAAGGTCTGGACAACCGAACGCTTAATTATCGAACTGATAATCGAGTAATGAATGCATTTCTCTTTCAAATATCAATTATTGATTCCATTCGTCCATTAATTCCGGTTCTGTTTATGACTGCATTTGTGAGGCTTTTGTGCGGCTTTTCATTGAATTTAATCAGAAATTGAGATAAAATGTCGTAAAAGTTGTTCCAAATTCACTCTTTTTATTAGTTATGTTACTAGAATTACTCGACGCACAGGTAGGCAGAGGTAGGGAAAGGTAGGCCTCCTTTTAATGTTTTTATGGTTTGACCGCAAGAATGCAATTTATCGGTTGTGCCGACAAAATTGCAATTTCAGGCCTTCAGTTACGGCACGTATTTTTGTTTACTCCCAGAGAGTGTCACAAAATAATCAAATTTATTAAGTAGTGTTCAACCCATGACATTATGCTCATGGGTTGTGTCAATGGTTTTTGGCCACTATTAGAGTGTCTCAAACATGCCATACATTTGACGGTCATTCCTATCATACTTATTGATCAATTACGACCGATTCCATCCCAGACTTTTTCACTTTCTCACTGATCAAAATTCATTTTTCTTTAAGTGACAGTAAATACAGCACTAATGCAATCAATAACAGTGAAGAGTCATCGCAAATGATCATCACTGATGATGATCGCGGACTTGTATGGCATGCAATCTGAATGTTAAATAAATCACTGCATCGAAGTCATGTCATTGTGTTAGCCCTCGCCAGTCGTTTACCTAATAATTTTTCAATGCCACCCATATTATCGAGATTTGTACCTGCAATCAATCTCTGATATGGATCTCTCTCTCTCTCTCTCTCTCTCTCTCTCTCTCTCTCTCTCTCTCTCTCTCTCGCATTGTTCTCTCTTTGACACTTATGCTAATTCACCTCATCTAAAGTTGGCTAACATGTTGTCCATTGCTTTGTTATTCATCTCTCATCTCAATAAAAGTGAACCCCAAGAGAGAATTGAAAAACCTCTTGTGGTCAGAGTCTGGAAAACTTGTTTACCTTTAGCTGAGACTGATTTGATTGTAATATTAATTGATATGAGATATGAGTGAAGTGAGTGCTATAAGCCCTTCGACATTACGAACTAATATCAATTGGAAAACAATTGATTTTTATCCAAAAAAAACTGATAATGAAATTGTAATCAAATAAACAATAGAAGCTATAAATTAAACGACAATATTAGCAATAATTGCTTTAAACTAAAGTAATTAATAAAAGTTGTTTCAAATAATTTATTTTCTTGAAAGACAGTTCTGAATCTTATATTAGAGTAAGAGTTAAGGAATTTATGGCAATTTTATTGCGAGTCTTACGTGTCTTAAATTGTAAATTACTTTTTCTTATTTCTCGATTACATTTGGGCTCCAAATGAATGACCGAATTTTTGTTCGCTCTTCAGATCCCATAAAATTTTTAATGCATTTCATCTGTAATTACATTGACATCGGATTCGCAATTTTGCGGCAAAACTAATATTTACATCAAATGTCTTACCTTTTGAGACCCGATTCTGATTGTAGGCTAATTTGGAAATGATATGATTCTATGAACAACAGTCGGAGACATTTGTGATTATACTAACAATGGTATATTGTGGTATATTATGGTATATTATGGTATATTATGGTACTTTTGGTATAGCATGGAAGAGATGAGAGTCATTGCAATATTACATTTGATATTTGAGTTGTGTTTTGGAGAATAAAAGAAAATGCAGTTAAAACAGAGTTGACTTACGATCGCATATTTTTATCGAATATGTATTGCTTGCTGTGCGGACCCGTCAGCCGAGTCAGTCCGCGCGTCCCGCTGTGAGGTCCGGGGGCGAGAACCGAATAACTGGCTTCAGTCCGGACCGTCAACGATAAGCATCGGTCGGCGTCTCGTTTGGCGAAACTGCAAAACCATTGCAATCGATGCCATGCGGTGTGACTGCAGATGCGATACATTGCTTATTAGGGACTCCAATACATCCCTGTCTTGACATTCAGGATATGTTCACTTGTGGCGGACCAGATATCATGCGATTCGTTGCCATCATTTCAATCCTCTTCAGTGTGAGCCCAGATTTCAATTGAAAGAGATTCTCAAATAATTTCGTTTTCGCCGATTGTGTGGAAAATAGTTTTAGAGAACGATTGCATTTGAATCGGTCGTCAATCGGATGGTTAGAAGTCATTAATTATAATTAGATTCAAACAAATTATTAATCCGTAAGTAATTGTTTCTCATTTTATTGGTTCTTAAAGGCATATAATACGCAATTTATTTCATTTCAATTCATTTTCATTGGTCTAATGATTTGCCGCTATATTTATATAGAGTTACCTAACATATAAAAAAGACATAATATCTTTCAAATTGTCTTTATTTGAATCTATATTATGTTTGGTTCTGTTTGTTGAGGAAAAGTCAAGAATTTTTGTTTTGGTCTCTTATTTCGACTCAGAATATGGGTCTGAAGGGAGGACTCGCGCAAAATCAATGATTAGAAACATTTTCAGATCAATAGTGCGGTATTGGAGTCACAATAACTTTGTGCGAGATTCTCCTCTTCGGTCTCTTCGGTCTCTTTCGTATCTATGGTTCACACATTTATTTGATACCTAAAACCACGCCTTCTTTCAAATGTTTTTTTGTCACTTCATTTCCACACATTTTTTGCCAATCAATTAATCAATTAGTCAAATATTGATTGCCTTTGAGTGCAGTTTAGTCTTGGATTAATTTCTTAGTGATTGTCAACTAATTTTCAGAGTTATATCGTTTTCTAAGAAACAACTAAACTCGAGGCAAACCTAATCTTTAGTAATAAATAATTTATTCGCATTTTTGCATAACATTTGTTTAGTGAGAGAAATATCTAAAATTTGTTGTTTTCAACATAACTCGAATTGTTTGCGTCCAATAGGTTTGAGATGTGAGTCGAGGCACAGACAGACCGCATATGATAACGATCTCAGAGATCGGGCCAACTCTAACATATGTCAGATGTTGTCCACCGATGTCTCTCATCATTCTCTTACTATTGCTTATCGTTAGACAACATCTTCACTGAAGTTATCAAATATTTTAACCAAAAAACAATATATTTTTATCATTTATTGTATTTTCAAATCACTGAACACAGTATTTGATGTTTGTTTTATGTCTTTCACCTCAAAGATATTTCAATATATATTGGAGAGAAATGCTTATATGTATTACATGCCTGTGCCGACTGCCTGTTCCGACTGCCTGTGCAGAGGCAGAGGCAATGTTCGAGCTCTTATTGGGTTTAATCTGATACAAACCCCATATTGTGATATTACAGTATTTTTTGCTGTATTTAAGCCCATGATTATAGGGATTGAGGAGCGATATGACACGAATCCCACATCTTTTTGAAACTATAATTACATATTTTTCTTCACACCTTTTAGAATATTTATGATTTACATTGAGAATAGTGTTTGGCTTATGTCCACAATAATGAAGCGAAACGTTTTGAATTCAATGCCAACCATTCAATGCATAGTATTATTTGCATTCATGAAATCCAAGTTATATTCGTTGACCACTGTTTGACAAAAATGCAAATATTGTGGGCGGAGTTGTACTGAATAAATAAGACTAACAAATATCATAATCGTCAGTAAAACTCGTCAATTGTCCACATTTTTGGCAAATGGTTCCAAACGTATTACACGTTTCGATACAAAGCGATCGACAATAAGAAAGCCATCAAAAAACGATTGAAAGTCTTGTTTGCAATCAGTTCTCATTTTCTGTTGTGGCCCAGTGTTGTTCCAGTGTTTATCCCTTTATTCAAATTTTTATATTTTTTAAATTTTTATTTATTTATCCATAAAATAATGAAATATTGATAACAAGAATGAACAATAAGGTCGAGGTATTGAACATTTGTGGGTTTGAGGGCTTGAATAGTGTTTCACATATTAATAACTATAACTCATATATCGATAGTGACAGTGATGTAGTGATCGTGAATCTGATGTTGAGCTAAGAGTCGGGACTATAACTGATTATTAGATATTCAAAGAGTGTCACCGCAATAGTTGGATGTCTGCTCAGGCAATCAGAATATATTTTAAGTGCACAACACTTGACGGACTATTGCTAAAAGCAAGTGCACACTCGTAGCACTCGTTCACTCGACTCCACACATATATACCATAGTAGACACACATAGACACAGCATTCAGACCATAATATTTTACTCAATACTGTTAGCTCTCTCTTCGCATATATATATTTTATTGCTGACCACAAAATAAAAGCCAAGTTTGATGTTTCCTACATTACTTTTATTAGGGAGAGAGAGAGAGAGAGAGAGAGAGAGAGAGAGAACCATAAATGTGAGCGCATTAAGAATAAGAATAAGGAATCTTCAGAAGGGGTTTAGGAATAAAAACTAAAGTATATACTGTATTGTAGTATAAGAATCGTAAAGGCGTTGCCTTTTGTGGCACTGCTTTGTCATTCTTCTGGAAGTGTTGCTCACATTCACCACTTAAGCCCAATGTTTGTCATTGTCTACGAAACACAAATAACCAGCAAATGATATGAATGTCTATTAAATATGAGACAATCGATTGAAAATTCAGACAAAGGACTGTCTGGTTGTTCACCTGATGAGCGCAAGTAATAATGGGTTAGTTTGATCTTTGCGTTCAGATATATTCACAATGGAATGGATCAAACTATCCGATCACACAATCAAAGACATGGCTCACAAATATTGAATTCCGTTTCCATTAAAATATTGGATTTCAAGTCTTTATTCACGAAATATTGAAAAATGTTTTAATACTGAGAAATGAATACTAAAATTAACCGAAACTTATATCGAGAGACAAAAGACGAGAAACAAATGCCTTTAGCTCTTAGTGTCGCTAAAAAATCAATCGTTAGAATAGATTAAATGTTAGCAAAACGTCAGATAA
>JAQGAJ010000929.1:0-11891 GCA_034689365.1 Liebstadia similis
ACTTAAAAAGAGTTGAAATTCAGTTTAAATTAATTAAAAAGATTCGAATTTTATTTTTATTTTATTTAAATAAGAATTAAATCAAACTTTTTGTATTAATTGTAATTAAAATTACTTCAAATGAAAACTTTAGTCTCAAAACCGAATCATTCGTCTTCGCTGTGACCGATGTCTTCGGTCGAGTGACGCCAAATGGTTGAGAAGCCATTTCTGTCTTTCTTGACTCTATAGTAGTGTTGACCGGTTTCCGAGTCAAGACATTTGAGGAACTCTTCGTCGTGAGTGATAATAATCAGCTGAAAGTTTGAATTTTTCCATTTCTTTCTGTATTTAACGATTTCGGTGATCGCAGTCGCGAACGATTCGATGTTATGTTTGTCCAAATTAGTTGTCGGTTCGTCTAATGCAAGAACAGAACAGTTGGAACAGAATATCTCAGCCAAAGCTAATCGTATGATAAGACTGGCCAACACTTTCTGTCCGGCACTACATCTGCCTCTCATATCCATTTCGGTGTTTCCCTTAACCATCGCTACTCTGTAGTCGAAGGTTCTTCGTTTGTCATTAGCACTGCGCTCGACCTCATCGCTCACAATCTTAATGTAGTCGATGTCGAGTCCTCTGTACGCCTGTTTCCAAAACCCTTTAATCAATTTATTGATTTCTTCAATTTTCTTGCGGTGAAAGTCCGAAACCGCAAAATCCAAAGCTTTATAGTACTTATTGAGGTCTTCGCCCGCTATTTCACTGATGGCGTGATCGATAAGCCATTGTCTGTATGTGTTGTCCGCACTCTTGAAGGGCTCAGATCTCAAATCCTTTTCTAGACCTGTAATCGTTTCAATGATCGGCCCCTGTTTTGCCTCAGACTTGTTCCGAATGGCTTCCAATTCCTTTACTTTCTTCTCGAGTTCTCTCTTTTTATTCTTCAACTCTTGAATATTACTGAACCCTAACTTCTCTTCTTCTGTCTTTAGTTCACTTTGTTTGCCGATTAATTCGGTCTCAATCTCGAAGACTCTTAGACTGTCAATCAGTTGCCGTTTCTTGACTTCGAGTCCAGACAAGTCTTCCAAAACTTTGCTCAAATCTGAGCTAACATTTTGTTTTTCGAGTTCGACATTCGACAAACTATCCAAACAACTATCGAGTTCTTGGTTCAGACGATATATTTCAAGAGAACTATCGCTCTGTAGGTATTCCTCTATTCCTTTGTTCAGTCGTTCCAATTCTTTGTTTTTGTCTCCAATCAATTGGATTTCGTTTCGGATTTTTTGTTGACTTTCTTTGAATTCATTTTCTGAATCTTTAATTTGATGTTTCAGTTCATCAATCTTTGGCTCCACTTCTATGGCTTTCATTTGCGATTCAGTAATCTTATCGTCGAAGTCCTTGATCTCAGACTCGAGTTCTTCTAACTTCTTCTTGTTATTAGTCATTTCGTGTTCTTGTTTTTCAATTTCCAACTTTTCTCTCTCATAGTTCTGAAGATGAGTTTGTCTCTGATTGTAATTATCGGTATATTTTTGAATCACAGTTTGAATTGAATTGATTTTTGATTCCAAATCTTCATATTTTCCTCTCTTCTGTTTCAAGTCTTCAGACAACTCATCAGAACTTTCTGACTGTGAATTGAAGTCCAAATCGATTGAATTGATTTGTTTAGTCAAAGATTGTATGTCAGACCAGATCTGATCGCTTTCTGTAGCTTCGGGTAAGACATCACTCAATTCTTTAATATCTTTCTTCTCTTTATTCAAAACAATTTTCTCCTTTTGAATGACAGTCTTTTGTTGGGTATTCTTTTCGAGAGTCGTCTCGACTTCTTTCTCCAGAATCGGGATTTTTTGAGTCAAAGATCTGATCGAATCAACGACAGAACGCAAACCATTCAATTCATTCAAATGCTTTTCTTTTTCTTTGATATCATTTTCCAATTCTTTTTGAGAACTCGGTGTTTGATTCAAAAGTTTTTGCAACTTCTGAATCAACACTTGTTTCGACAATTTGTTGCCATTCTTTGCGTTCCAATCACTGTTGACATCGCGTTCACAAACAGGACAACAGCTCTTGTTTACGATAGTTTCGATTTGTGACTTCAAAAAGGGCTCAAAATTAGACTTTTCAGAGAATACGAGTCGAAGTTCTTTAATTTCATTTTCGACTGTACTCAGAGTTTTCTCGTAATCTTCTAATTTGCAAAACTTTGTGAGTTTAGACATCATTTCTTTGAGTTCGCGTTTCATTTTGCGAACCGATTCGGTATTCATTTCGACTTTTGTTTCTTCAGTTTTCAAATCCATCTCTCGTTTCATTAAATCGTTTGCTTTGGTCTCGATTTGCGAATTAAGGTCTTTGATGTGTGCGTTGAGTGAGACGTGAAACTGACCCTCATTTGGATTGAGTGTCTGTAAGATATCGCTGTGAATCTCTTGAATCTGTTTCAGACGACGTTCTTTGTCTTTCCTGTCCTTCGAGAAGGTCTCTAATCTGATCCTTTGGTCATTTTGTTGTTGCATTTCTTGCAATTTGTTTTCAACCATTGATATCTCATTTTTCAGTTCTTTCTTTTCCTTTTCTTTTTCTTCGATTTCTTTTTTCTTTTTATCGATGTTCAGTCCTTCCATTTGTTTAATTTCTTCAGACATTTGTTTGATTTTTTCATTGATTTCTTCGTATTTCTTGTCAGAACCACTCGAACGCATGAGTTTTGTCTTCAAATCCTTAAGATTCTTCATTTTGATGTCTTGTTGTTTCTGCCAGAGTTGGACTTCGTGTTCATATTTACTTTTAGTCGACTGATATTCGTTTAGCGTTTTCTTCAATTCTTCGGATTCGTTGGTCTCAGAACTGAGTCTTTCGGCCAAATCTTCTTTCAATTCCAATAACTTTTCCTTCAGGTGAGTGAACACAATCTGAATGTCGTGTGAATCGAGGGTTTGATTTGAATTGATTTTATCCAAAATATTCAAATCGATCAAAACGTTTGTTTCGTTAGTCAACTTCGAGACCAATTGATTGCGTTCTTTGAGTAACTTCTTGTGGTTCTCTTCTTTGACCTGCAATTTAGTCAAATCTTTGTTCAAACTCTGTTGAGTTGCCATCAGATTCTTGTATGTCTTCGTGAGATCTGATTCCGCACTCTTAAGAGAATTCTTGTTTTCTTCCAGAGTTCGACTGTTGGTCTCAAAGTTGTCGATTTGGGATTTGAGCTCTTCTTGTGATCCCTCGTAAGGAGTTTTGATACTAGCCTTCAGTTTATCCAAAGTCTTCTGTTTCTCAGCAATAGTTCCTTTGATTCGATTGATTCGTTCAGAAAGTGTTAGAACTGATTCTTCTTTTGTTATCAGTTGAGACAACTCTGCTCTGAGACCATTGAGTTTAGTATCACTGTCAGCAAAGTATGTCTTCAACTGATCCAATTGTGTCTGAAGTCCACCCAATTTCCTCTTCTTCTCGTCGGACTGTTCTTTGATGAACTTTGCTTTGTCGACGTCTTTCTCCAAGAGTCGGTTGTTTTGCGACTCTGTTTGTCTCAATTTCTTGATTTTGTCCAAAGCCTTCACATAACCCATCGAACCAAAGATGTCGTCGAACTTCTCCTTAAGGACTTTGCCTTCACTGAGAGGCCAATTGCTGTCCTCCTGATGACAGAAGATTACGTTCGTGAGGACGGCCTTCGAGACGCCCAACAGGTCCAGCATTTCTGTGTTAATGTCAGCACATCTTTGATCGACTGTATTATCTCCTCTTCTGATCGTTTGATTCAAAGATTTGAAACTAAGAGATGGTTTGCCTCTGGCTTTGGTTGACTTCAATTCAACACTTCTGGTGACGACAGTCTTCTCCCGCTGGACATCGATGAACGACAGTTGAACCTGAGCTCTGACGGTCGGTGTGTTAGCGATGACCGGATCCAATATAAATGTTCGGCCATTGTTACTGTTGGGCGGTGTCTGACCAGTGGTCACATATTTAAGTGCTTCGACGATTGATGTCTTGCCGGCGCCGTTCGGGCCTAAGATGATGGTCAGAGGGAAGAACTGAAGCATTTGTGGTTTATTATAGTCAAAGCTTCGGATGCCCTGAATCTTAACTTTGTCCAAATGAGACATATCTTCAGCTGATTTGACCACTTCTTCACAAACATAAACAAGTGGTCACTATTTTGGCGCTCAGTTTATCAACACTTCTCGGATCCAAAAACTAATGGTTAACCAAATCTAATGGCAGACAAACTTAAGAACCCTTAACGTCATTACTGTTGATCTCAAGAAGTCTTCATTGGCTTCAATGCAATCAATGTTTGTCTTCAATCGATTACGTAAAGAGTTTTGGAACTGATTTGACGTAAGTTTTGTCGACAATTATCTGATGAATGTCTTCGTGTGTGCAATGAGTGGGAGTTGTCGTCAAATGTGATCCGAACTTCTGAAGACATGAGTGATCTCTTAGAGTCCAATTGTGGCCAAACTCTTCTCCGACTGGTCTCCCGCGGGAACGCTATAATCGCCGAACTCTTACGCCTTTCAGAAGTGGTTCCAAATGTTTTCCGATTGGACACAAAGTCAGACCAAACAAAATACGGAGACGTTATCTTCGACTTTAGTTACTTCAAGACATCCGACTTCTTCGACAACCGCATCGAAAGCAATCCTCAACTTCTGGACAGAGACGAAGAATTCCGAGAGAATTATATCGAAATCCTGACCCGTTTTTATTTGGCCTTTGAGTCTGTCCACAGATATTCAGTCGATTTGAACCGATATATCGATGATCTCGAAGAAGGAGCTTATATTCAACAGAACTTGGAATCAGTTCTTCTCGACAGCGATGGAAAACAATTGCTTTCTGAAGCTCTCTATCTTTGCGGAGCTATGCTTCTGGTGGTCGACCAGAAGATCGACGGACTTTTAAGGGAACGGATGTTAGTCTCGTATTACCGATACAGCGCTCAGCGGTCGACCTCCGACTCGAACGTCGACGATGTCTGTAATCTTCTCCGAAGTACGGGTTATACTCCAAACAGCAAACGTCCGAACAATTATCCCGAAGACTACTTCAAACGCGCACAGATTCGGCCAAACTTTGTCAGTCTAGTGATCGGACGCTTGCGTTCCGATGATATTTACAATCAGAGCAGTGCTTATCCACAACAAGAGCACCGAAGTGTAGCGCTGGCCACTCAGGCCGTCATCCTTTATATCGCTCTTTACTTTTCGTCCGATATCCTCATTAACGAGTCGGCGGCGATGAGAGAGATCGTCGACAAGTTCTTCGCCGATAATTGGGTTATCAGTGTTTATATGGGAATGATTGTCAATCTGGTGGACGCGTGGGAGCCCTACAGAGCCGCCAAACTAGCACTCAATAACACAACCGATCCAAAGAATATCAAACATCACTCCAATAGACATCAATCGAAGATTATTTCACTTTTACCACAATTACAGAATCTGCTCAAAGAAGGAGCGCTCACTGACGAAGTTGTTTTGGACAATGTGACCAAACTGTTGAATGTGATTCGCGAATGCAATGTCACTCTTCGGTGGCAAATGCTTCACACGTGTCAGCACAATATCAGTGAACAGAACTCTGTGGTCGCCAAGAAGTGCAAACAAATAAGAGATGCGGTGATCGCCGAAACCAAATACGAACCGTTACTTGTCTTCCAATTACTGCTCAATACCGCAGAATTTGAACTCAAAGTTAAAGAAATGTATCGACAATTGCTTTTCGACAAACAGCAAAAGTGGAGTTTCTGTAAGAAAGAAAGCTTTGAACGAATCTCCGAATTGGCCGAAGTCTTCTCCGGTAATAAACCTCTGACTCGGGTCGAGAAAAACGCAAATTTAGAGCAATGGTTGACCGAAATGTCAAAACAAATCGAAGGACTGGTATTCGAGGAGACGAACGCCACCAACAAAAAGACAATACAATTGATTCAAGCGCTCGAAGAAGTGCAAGAGTTTCATCAATTGGAAAGCAATCTTCAGGTCAGACAGTTCTTGAGTGAAACACAAAAGTTGTTGCACTGTATGATAAAAACACAGAATATCAAAGAAGAAGTGTTGATAACTCTGCAAATAGTGGGCGATCTGTCCTATGCCTGGAGAATAATCGACTCCTGTTTTACTCGATATATGCAGTCCGGCATCAAAAGAGATCCGACTCTAGTCATCAAACTTAGGGCCACTTTCTTAAAGCTGGCCTCAGCTCTAGATATGCCTCTCCTCCGCATAAACCAGGCCTCGAGTCCTGACTTAGTCTCTGTTTCTCAATACTATTCTTCAGAACTGGTGTTTTATGTCCGCAAAGTTCTTCATATAATTCCAGAGACAATGTTTAGTCTAATGTCTCGAATAATAGAATTACAAACCAATCACATCAAAGAACTGCCGACTCGTCTGATGAAAGACCAGTTGAAAGCCTACTCTCAGTTGGAAGAGAGACACGAAGTCGCGAAACTGACTCATTCTATATCAGTCTTCACCGAAGGCATACTCGCAATGAAGACAACGTTAGTTGGAATCATTCAAATTGATCCAAAAAGGCTTCTCGAAGATGGTATCAGAAGAGAACTTGTGATACAAACAGCCGGTGCTCTCCATAAAGGACTTGTCTTTAACCCGAAAGCAAAAGTCAGTGAATTGGTTCCAAAGCTTAAGGCTTTAGCTCAAGTGATGGATGGCTTCCGGCGATCATTCGAATACATTCAGGACTATGTCTGCATCTATGGTCTGAAGATGTGGCAGCAAGAGGTCAGTCGTATCGTCAACTATAATGTCGAACAAGAGTGCAATGCTTTCATGAGACAGAAGGTGTTGGACTGGCAGAGCGTCTATCAGTCGAAGTCCATTCCGATCCCCAAATTCCTACCTCTCGATCCTTATTCTGTTAATTTCATCGGACGTCTGGCCCGAGAACTCTTGAGAATGACTGATCCAAAGACGACTATATATGTCCATCCAATGACCACTTGGTATGACAGCAAAACACACGTCGAAGTCATAGATTCAAAGCTCTTCCCTCTAATGATGGTATGACTCGAAGAGTTTGATATAGTTATGAAATTGATTGCAATCATAGCAAAGCATCGGAACCGCTGGAATCAATGGATTGGATCGACTCATTTCGTTTATGATCGTCACTGAACTGCAAAGCATTCTTCAATATGTGGACAGACATTTCACTAAAGACAAAGTATGGCAACAAATCCTTTTAGATATCAATGAGAACTTGGAGGCAATCAATGGAAAAATTACAAGTATTTTGTATTTCAATCAAACGATTCTCAATATCTTATTTCAAAAGCTGTTCACTTCCATCGAATCTTCGGCCCGGCTCTGACCAAAGCACCAAAACTCTTGACAATAGTATTCGACGCGATCGCACGTATCGGACAAATGCAGATAATTCGGAGTAATATCGCTCATGAGTTGAATACCAGCTGTAAATTCCAATCAAGACATTTGGCGTCTTCTCTCCAAACACTCAATGAGTTCGTTAATCAGAGAAAGAATTTAACAAATTCTTTAACCATTTGTTTGAATAATAGTTCGATAATCTCTGATTTGGAACATCACTGCAACACATCTGACAAACCATTCCTCAAAGAAGATACTCCTCTGCTCTTCGAACTCACTAATTATCTCGAATGGACCGGAATTTCTGATCCGCTCTCAAAAGTAAAATACAATCATAAGACTTAAAATATTGATTTGAATCTGATTTCAAACAGATTTACATCACTTCAAGAGCGCCGCCATATTTAGAGATTATCTTATTTTTACTGAATGTCTCCCAAATATCAAAATTCGTTTACATTAAAGCCATAAACGGAATGACAGCGAAGAGAGGAACCGATTCGTCCGATGGTTTGCCATTTGTATTGGGAATGATTACCATTTTGAGACAATTTCACGAGAATATTACCGATCAATTGCTCTCATTCTGTGCCCAATATGTTTGCGTCCAAACAGAACTGTTGGCCATTAAGTAAGTCTTGATTTGTTCCAAAGAACTTATAACTGATTTTTAATCTCAAGTTCACCGAAATTATCTGAAATACCTTCCGAAGCCTATAATGTGTTAGAATTCTTGGAAACTTTCAGCCGATTCTCTGGTCTTAAAAGGAAACTAATCGTTGAAAACTTACCCGACTTTGTCTTCGATCAGTTCCGCGCAATTCAGACAAACAACAAATAATTTGATATTTATTTAAATGTTTTTTGTTTTAAAATAAATTTATTTTTGTTATGAATTGAAATAATAATAAAAATGAGTAAAATGTTTGAAATGACTGCTTCTGAAGACAATGTCTACCACTCGGAACTGGTTTTCTTGAAGACGAATCCTCTGTCGGCCAACGCTTTCATAATGAGGACTATGTTATGGCAGTCATCGATACCCGAGTGAAGTCTTCCCTTCGGCTCTATTTGGAGCTCTTCTAACATATGGGTCAGACTTTTAGGCCAACGACGGAAGTGATTGGCGAAGGATTTCTTAACATTAATCCATGTCTTCATATATCGAGGAATTCTTAAGTTTAAGAGTTGGCACTGATTCGGAAACATTAGCTGTAAATCCCATTCACCGCACGTCACGAAAGTGAACCTCTTTTTGATGGTCTGAAGATCATCGTCGATGAGTCCGATCGCGTGTAGCCATCGATTGAAGTCATGAAGAACTACATCGAAGTGCGGTTCGTTGGCCACCATATCATCGATAATTCCCGTCAATTGAGTGCAAAACGGGGATAAATTCGGGGAAAACTTTGGTCTAACATATCGGTGAAAGATTTCTTCGGTTTGAAATGTCTTTGCGTTGACTTTAACGACTGGAAACTCAATCACTTCCATCGGATCCGTTTGTTTTGGTTCATCACAAGTGGCCTCGAAGTCCAAAACAAGAAAATAATCAAATTCTTGAGGTTTCGGACCATTTCTGTTCATATTCTTAGCTCTTCTCAGAGCTATTGAACTGAAGGTCCGACTGATTGTCCGATAGTTCGCGAAGTTTTTGACCAAACTTTTCATTTATCAGTTGTTTTGATGCGAAGAACCGGCACTTTATCTCAAAACAGCTGTTCTTTACTATAGATTAACGTTATTTGTGAGGAAATAAAGTTTTAAATTCAGATGAAAATTGTCAAAAATTGGTCCGATTTGTGATAAAAGTGATCCCTTTGTGGTTCAATTCATCCCTTTGTGGTTCAATTGGTTCTAAAGATTATTTTAATTGAAGACTAAATCAATTTCTAATCAGAACAATGTATTTATTGATGTCTTTTGTGCTCCAATTGAAGGCACTTTTGAATAAAATATATAAAACTTTTGACAAAATCTTATCATAACATAAATCAATTAAAAATAGACTCAAAGCTCGTAACAAATTAATTAAATTATCGTTAATATAATTAATTTAATAAATTATATAAATTGACTAAATTTGTCGATCAATTGCTGGACTGATCGACGATCGATGGCTTGTCGTTGAAGTAATGGCTGTTATAATGTCTTAAAGTCCCAAATCTGAGTCTTCGATGTTTGGTCGCAATGCTCTGTAGTTATGCCTAAACTAGAGTTCCAGTGTTTTGAGTCCAGACATAGGTTTTTAGTCATGTGTTGGATATGTTTACCGAACGCTTGACTCCATTTCTATATAGAAAAATAGGTTAAGAAGTGGTTAAACCGAAAAGGTTTGGTTACCTGAGTGTCGGCACCACTGCATTGCATTAAAACTACCGAACGCTTTGGTTTATCACTTGTTATAGTAATGCAAAGATTTTTGTGTTTAATATATCCCTCTTTAGTGAAAACCCATTCTTGATTAGCCCCCTGTCCGTGGCATCGGTAGAGTGTGATCCGTCCGCCCTCTTCGCGGCCAATAGTGTCCAAACAGTACTCTGACTGCGTTAACATTCCTGTCCGGACCTCTTCTTTAGGAACAGTGAGTTCTGGATATACGTTACTTAAGAACCATTTAAATGGTTTGCAATGAAGTTTTTCTCTGAGGGCCTCTCTTTCAGAGATGTCCCCAAAGGATATATATTTAGCCGCCGGATAGGAGTCGTAGTAATACTTCTTATAGTCATCCATCCAGACTTCAGCTGCTCTTCTGTTGGCAATTCATCACTCATTAAAACATTTGGATAAACGGATGAAAACAATTGCAAACCTGGTATTTCTAGCGAACACATTTCCACTTCCACCGGGAAAATCGTAGGGATGTCTGAGAATAGTCTTGATTAGAGAAAATTACAAATAATCAAAGCATTACTGTTTCCGGAAGACATGTCCGACACGACTGCAGGGAATTATTTCGAGTTCTCCTCCGCAGAGCCAAACCCGAAAAGAAATCTCCAGATTTTCGCCGCCCTTTGAATGTATTTTTAATTAGATTTGATTAACTAAAGCGATGCCAAACCAACCCATATATCCATTTGCATATCATATTTGCCGAGATATTCAAAAGTAGTCTTATTAACAGAGAAAAGTCCGCCCGCGATCATTGGAGTTCTGCAATCAGACATTTGTTTAGCAAAAGTTTAATTGGAATTTGACGGACTTTATTGGAGCGATCGGGTCGTCGTAACGTCTTTTCCTTTCTTCTGATGGAAGGAATTCCCACTTAAACACAAGATTCCAGTCGAAGCCACCCCTGAGGTCAGAAGAAGCTGCGATATATCGGAAACTATCCATATTTATGACATCAATCACAGGCGAAACGATTCGCATTGGATTCTAACCAACAAATGTTGGGTCAGTTAATAAAATGCAAAGTATTTGCTATTTGTATGAAGAATGAGGTAATGAAGGACAGCATACTTGAGCTACTCTTTCGAGAAGGGGTTCCAACCAATCGGTATTGCATTCGCAATGGCTGTCGAGAAATGTGAGAACGGGTCCGACGGCTGCTTCGGCGCCCTTGACTCGGGACCTGACCAGACCCTCTCGTTTTTCGTTCCTCAAGACCCGAACCTTTTGTATTTTAGCCAATTCCTGGCCATCCGTCGGATCATTACTGAAGTCATCGACTAAAATGATTTCTTTGATCAAATATTCTGGACTTCTGTTGAGTACAGAGACTATGGTTCTCAAGAGTGTTGAACGGGCCTCGTTATGGAAGGTGATAATGATGCTGGTCGGGGGTAAAAGTTGCCGATTATAGTCTTTGGATGAACACAAATAGTTGCGAGTGTCGGGAACGTCCCGATTGCTGGCCAACCGATCGCTGGCCGCCTGATTGAACTTATTTCGTGCGTAGACATCGCTATTGGGAGCGACCGTCGCTTTTCCTATATATTGCTTTTCGTTGAAATACTTCCATAAAATCTTATTCTCGTCGATATCATCGGCAGAGTTCTGGTCGCTCGGAGACAGAGCCGGCGGCGAAACGGCGTAATCGTCTTTAAGTCTGAGCGCTTTGTTTTCCTGTTTTCAGTTCAATAAGAAAAATAAGTTTTTTTTTCGGAACAAAACTTTACTTAAAGGCAATCAAAACCTCGAATAAGTCGAGGAATGCTTTGAAAGCTATTAATTAAAATGTTTTGAAACGGGTTTTCATAACTGTATTCCCAATGAGTGCAAACTCGAAAACCACCAAAAAATATAATTTAAAGGCATTAGTAATGCATTGCATACACAAAAAGTATAGAAAAACTAGATTTGAGTTCATTAAACGGAAGAAAACAAATGTTTTTGAAGCGCGAAATAATACATATTTGCAGACACTTTGAGTGACGGATAGTTTCATAGATATTATCACAAAAAAGATGTTTTTATTCCAACTCATCGTTGTTTGGAAACCGAGTCAACAATCGATTGGTTCTCTAAATGCAAATTCTTCGCCAATTTAATAAATAATGGGCTGAAGAGGTTGAGAACAAT
>JAQGAJ010000930.1:0-11890 GCA_034689365.1 Liebstadia similis
CTATTAATTAGGATCAAAAATAAAATACAAAACATTAAGATAAACTAAAACTATGTAAAAACTATTAATAGCTAATTTGTGAACTCGAGAGACAAAACAATAAGCGAAAGGTTTGCAAAAACTTTAGATATTAATTGTAAACCTTTTAGGATATCATTTATTTGCTTAACATTTACGCAAAAAAAGATTAAATGTTTTTTTAGTTTTATGTCATATCTCAGGTCTGAAGTCTAGACCGAAGAGCGCAACAAAACATTAAGAGAAGGCCAGAGATTGAAATCAATTTTTGTCTGCATTTTTCAATATTTTCAGTGCTTTTTGAGGTCCAGAGTGTGAGTCGAGTGTGAGTGCAGTCGAGCACTGAATCTAATATTTATTGCGATCTCATCTCTGCTATAATTAACCCAAAACTTTATAATTCTTTATCTGAATCTCATTAAAGTAGACAAAAGTTGTGTCCTCTCAGCCAAACAGGAAACTCATAAACGACTTGAGCTCAGGTCTGGTCTTTGTTTGGCCGTTGGAAGAGATCCATCATATTTAAAGTTGTTTTCGGAGACAATTATAATTTATTTAACTCGCGGTCATTAATTTGCAGCCGTGAATGAGATAAACACTGAGACAGAGAATGGATGGAAGTGTTGGAACAGTTGGAAGTGTTTATGTCATCCCTAATGCAAATCCAATGCTCAATGCGTTACCACTCGTGAGTGCTTTGAGTCGATCGGATCCCAAAAATCGATTGAACTCAAGCTCTCAATTATGTGTGAATCGCATGCTTTCCACTATTGGTCTACCCTTTTATTGATTTTTATAGTCTGTCCATCGATTGGCCCAAACATTAGTATTTGTCTGCTTTTGATTCGACACTAATTTCTCTTTTGTATAACTCAAATGTCAGAGAAGGCCAGCGATTGTAAGACAAGGGATTCGATGGTTAGGTCTAAACATAATCTAATCAAAAGAGTGAAAGAGTCTCAAACTCTCTGAGAGTCTGAGCAAACATTTGGCCACAAATGACAAGAATCAGAATATCTTCTCAAAAGGTTTGCACAAAAACAGCACTTAATTATAGATTTGAAGCCAAAACCTGAAAACTATATAATTATTAAACGAATGTAAACATTATTATTATAGCAGTGTTTGCCTACAAATTATAGGACAGACGGAGAGGACAGACCTCTCTTCCCATCACTTGTTTGCTCTCATTTACGGACATTAAAGCAGAAAACAAACAAAAATAGCGATTATTTTATTGCAATTTTATTATTTGTTAATCATTTCAACTGAAGTGGTGTTGAGGTCGACAACCCTTTCGGTCGAATCGAGACTCGAATCAAACTTCTTCTCGATCTTAATTTGAAAGCAATGCTTCGTTGGATGTGATCACTGATCGATACGAAGAACACTCTCTGTCATAGACTTATCAGACATTTTTTAAGTTTCATTTATTGGTGAAATAAAAATCGATTACAATAATGAAAAGTAATTGAATGGTCGGACAGGCGTTGAGACTAACATTCATATTATATTTGAATCATTCGTTTCTCGAATCAAATCTAACCGATTGTTACCCAAACCTAAAGCCTGTCTCTGATTGAACGCCGGATGAGTTCTGATCGACAAATAGAGATATACTTGAAGTTAGCCTTTAGTTAAACCGATTTCTTATCGATTCAAAACATTTCTTTATAATTAAACACTGGATTCGACCGCAAAATGAATTTGAATTGTGAACAAAAAGCCAGTCATTTGTGATCCGCTTTCGGACTTTCAGAGCAGATATCAATTGAAACCAAAAGAGAGTTATAATTCAAAAGTAAATTAATATTTTTGCTGAACTCAAAACAAAAGTAATATTCATATAAATTGTTTTTAGAAAATGATTTGCTTTTCGATCGAAGTTTGATTGCAAATGAGATAAAGGAGAGAGCGATCCAATCGATCCAATCGTTGGCTCCGTTTTGATTCACTCCCTCTTTGCTAACCATTTAATTATGGATTTTGTATTATTTGTTTAAAATTTGCTATTTTTAGACCAAACAAACGGTTTTCCGATTCAGTTAAACACACGTTTGAGTGAACGGTCATATCGGTCGGCACCGGATGTTGTTTTTGGTCATTTAATCGTTTAGTTAACCAGTTTTTATCGATTTTAACCCAATTTTCATTATTAGTGTCTTTCAAACCCAACTGAAAGATAAGATTTTTGTTAATAAGAGAGATATTGTTAGGATTAGGATTAGATCAGACCTGGTCCAGCCTTCATACATGAGCGCCAAGTTCTCCACATCCATGGCTTCCTTCAGGACGAAGTTGACCTGTTCTATGACACTAATCTTCTTGTTCTGGTCGGGATCTCTTCCGTCCAACTGAATAGTAAATCAATAGTAAAACTCTGAGACAATAGTTTAAATCTAACCTTCATTTTAACTTTTTTCCACACATTTGTCGCATAAGTGTTTCGTTTGTAAGTCGAAGAGTTCTTAGTGTTCGATAACTTCTTCGATTTTTCTTTATCCAAAGCATTCAATTGGTTGGAAACGTTTGTAAGTCTCTGTGCGGTCACAATTGCGGTATCATTGAAGATGATGTCATCCAAAGCATTGATTCTTCTATCGTTTGAGAAGTCGTCAGAGATTTTCGGCCAATTGTTTTGTCTTTCGATTTGTCTGATCCGAGCATTCAGTCTAACAATTGCTTCGGAGTTTTCTTTTTCCATCTGATTTTTAGAAATGAGTTTTCCTTCTTTGGCCAACTCTGAGATGCGAGCGCCGCCATATATGGAACCGGTATAACCCTCTTCGTGATCGGGTGTCCAATCGATGAGCGGGTCGTAAACGAAAGCTTCTAATAATGTCAGAAGTGTTTCCTTTCCTTTGCGAAGAACTCTTAGTATGTGTTCGCACGACATCCTAAATGTGCCCTCAATTCCGGTGATTCCGAAAGAATTGACGATATTCTGAGTCAAACGACACGACACTCTTTCGGGTACTCTAAGAGTCTTTCCTTTTTCAAAACAGATATTGTAGTCGATGTGAATGACTTCTCCAGTATTCAAGTCAAGCAAAATGTTGTCGAGATGTCTGTCCCCTAAGCCGATGATGTATCCAATCATAGACATGACTGCATTAGAATAGGTGAACGTCTGTGTCAATCGCCAGTAATCGTAAGTATTGACTGACGCGCACCACAACTCTTTGGCGATCAGATCGACGGGTGTTTCTCTGATGAGTTCTTGCAAGACCTGAACCAATACTTTTGATGGCCATTCGCTTCTATTCATTCCATTGACTCCCTTTGCAATCAATTTCTTGTTGAATATTTCCGACGGTTTATATACGTTGTCATTGAGTCCAACAGCTGTTGTTCCGCCGGTCTGTCCTTTGGTCGGTGAGAGGTCTCGATTCATGATCCACTTCTTGTATAAGCCATAGAGGGCTTGTCCGCCATCGACCCATTGAATGAGACCCGATTTGTTTCCCAATGGAGTGACTGAATAATGTCGGGCTCTGTAGTGAACTCTTTCCTGTTTGCTGTTATCAGATTTGACGATCATTTTGTTGACAATTGCCAGGAATTGCATAATCCGTTCGTCTAAATGCAAATCTTCGTGACCTTTGAACAAATATGCGTGAGATTTTCCATCTGATCCGAAAAGAATCAGTTTCTTGGGCTTAGTCTTCGTATGTAATGTCGTAACGGTTCTGCAGACGCGATGGATTGTGATGTTTGCTCCAGAGCTCGAGTGAACATTGAGTCCAGGCATTGGTATTACCGTATCGTCGAGAGTGGCCAGAATAGGACTAATGTCGGCCATAATAAGTTGTGGCCGACCATTGGATGCCATCATTGCCTTCTTCTGAATCGTTTGAAGTAATTGTTGATAAGCGATAAGAATCTGTTGCGGTTGTGATGGATCTGTTGGAGACTGAAGACATTTGATGGTCTCAGCGATTGATTTGCTGAAGTTCTTCTGAAACCATGATTCGTGAGGTGTTTCTGGTATTTCACTGGTAATCATTTGAGTTAATTCCAAGAAGTAAATGATTCTTCGGAAGTATATATTGTGTTTCTCTTTTATGATGAAATCCTTGTCCTCTTTTGATAACAGATTATTCTCTTTTATTTTGACGATTTCGGTCTCAAAAGTGGTGATCTGTTTCTTGAGTTCTCCCAAATGATTCATAAGAGTTCCGATCCATACCTCGTCCCACAAGACTGTGATTCTACGCAATTCGTGAACAAATGTTTTTGTTTGCGAAATCAATTGAGGGTTTTGTTGGCTCAGAGTCTCGACCAGAGCTGCGTAACAGTTCTGCATAAGAGCTGATTCCTCTTCCTGTTCATTGATAACAGCGTCGACATCGAAGTTGTCGTCGCAATCAAACTCTTTGACGGGAATCGATTCAAATAAGAGCTCATCCTTTTTGTTTGTCAGAGAGCCGGCAACCGCTGGAAAGACTATCAGATGCGGGGAATCTCTTCCTATACGACATAACAAATCACTGATACTTTGACGGACATAATGTTCGGGATGGTTAAGACGGGAGAAGAGCTGAAGAATTATGTGTTTCCACGGCTCTGTTGGTGTCTGTGAGAGTCCGGCCTCGAGAATACCTCTCAACTCTGGCGCATGTCTTAAGATCAGTCTCAATAATCTGAGCGTCGCGTTCACTGAATCACAACCCGTGTGTCCACTCATTTGCAAATATTTGAAATAAGATTTGGCCGAAAGTCTATAGAGTTTGTATGCGTTCTCATCCTTAGTAATAGTGATATTTTCGAGTTTGTCTTCTTCTGAATCGATCAGTTTCTTTCCCCACCGATAACTCCAAGCGCCCAAAGCGTTCCAAGACTTCGACAATTCAGGATATGTGTTGACACTGAAGAATAATAACTTTCCGATAAGAGTATCCGACGGACCCAAAGCCTGTTCGCAATGACTCAAATCATCGAATCGTTGTAATAGCAAAGAGAGAGCCGGATGTGAAACAACCGTCAAGTTTTCGATATATTTCTGGTCGGACTGCAAATACTTTACTAATACTAAGAGTGATCGCGACATCGTTTCCATGTATTCGTCGTTTTGTTTTTCATTTGATTGGCTCAACAAATGAGAGGTACAGTTGAGAAGAGTGTCGATCGCGGCTCTCGAGTCGCCGAAACTGTACATCAGTTTCGAGGCTTCCAATTGGAATTTGACCACTTTTGCCGACCGATTGCTAGAAGCCGTCGCTTCTTTGACAACTGATATCAAAGGGGAAATATCATTGACTTTAGTTGACATCAATTTACTCTTTATGTGTTGTTCCGCGGAATTGAGTTCACAGGCATTGGCCGCGAACTGCAAAAGAAGTGATTGCGAAAGCTTTAGGTTCTGCTGTTTTCGGGCCATTTTGGCCGAAATGTAATTCAATTCGTTGAAAGTATCTTCGAATGAATGCATTTTACTGTTTGTCTTCTTTTCAATCAAAGTGTTGTAAACTTTAGACCAAATCATTGCATTAACTAAAACGGATGCGTTTGAAGACCCGAAACCGGTTATTGGACTTAAAGTCCATTTTTTCGCTTTTATGTCTTCTTTAGATGTATTGGAGATATTCTTCAAAGCGATTGCATTTCTGTGGATAACTGTAACCAATGGGTTCTCAAGAGAGGGACTGCAGAGAACCGGGATATTAATCAGAGGATTGATGTAATTCGTTATCAATTTCTGAAATTGCTTTTCAAAACTTTGTTCGGGATCATTGAATTGTGAGACACATAAAGAATATAATTGTGATTGCGATTTGTGATACATAGCGTATGCGTCCCACAAAAGACCGCCGTTTTCTAAATCTTCTGATTGATTGGAGATATTGTTCGGGAACTGAGACATAGATTTTAGATAACTATAATCGATATCTCGGTTGAAGATTGGATTATTGGACACACTCTTTGACTGTTCACTCCATTCAACTGCTTCGTCGAATTGGCCGACATTAAGATAACACTGAACGACACGATTGTTGAGGAAATCTCTTCTGTGGGACGACTTCTCTTCGCCAGTGTTTGAGTCGTTTATAGCAAAGGGTGACTGAGCTCTGGATTTGTGGATCGCCTCGTATTGATCCAAAGCATTCTCGAAGCGTCCGTTGGCCTCCTCTGCGGCCGCTTTGATCCAAAGATATTTATGTCCCAAAGTATGTTTGGCCCAAATGTAATATCCCATCGCGGCGTCAGACGATCCCAATTGAATGAGCGCTTCAATAATTAAGATAAGGATTAATTCCAAATCTGTATTATTCTGTTTTTTCGATCCAATCAGTTCTTTGAGAAGTTCCTGTCCGTGACGAACAACAGTCGCCGGTTCTCCACACTTGAGTCCGATCAACATAATGGACATTCTATTCCGACCGATCCATTCAGCGCACGTCCCTCTGTTTGTCCGGAAAAATGTTTTCGCTGTTTTCGGTGTCACATATAAACGCGAAGAATTGCCATCAATCGCATTGTAGACAAGTTTCTCCGTGTTTTCCATAAGAAGTAATAACATCCGAACTTTAAGTACTGTTGAACTTTGGCCATCACTCAAATCCTTGGAAGGGCTCTGAAGTTGTGCCACACGTTTCTTAATGGAAGCCTCGATTCGAGTGAACGTGTCCTGTGGTTTGCCTAATGGTGTCCGCAATCGGTGAGTAATGCAGTACTGAACCACTTCCCAACACGACCAGAATATCTGTGCACTTCTGTGGCTTTCGAATACTTGACAGATGTTTACAGAATGCGAAAAGTTTGGGTGCGTTTTGGCCAAAGACTGCGGACATTTAATAGGATTGTCATCACTGAGACAACAGCGAAACCATCGGTTCAGCCATTTATTGTCATCGGATTCAGTGATGTCTAATATAAAGGACATAATAGATCGGAAACAGTTGGACGTGAATGAATTGGACGGGTCTCTTTGCATGAGAGCCAACACTGCTTTGCGAATGTCTTCTGGATATATGAAACCATCTCTTTTAATAAGTTCCGAACTCGACTGCATTTCTTCGATGTCTTTGGGTTTGACCGGAGACGGAAGAATAGCCAATAAATCCAAATAACTCTTCTGAATGTCTTCGTCGATGTTTCCGATATGTAAATGACAAGACTTTCTATACTTCTCAATAGCGCTCAACGAAGAGTTGTCTGAACCAGACTTGAGAACTGTTTCAATCACTTTACAACTTTTGATACAAACATTTTTCTCCTTAGAAAACGACAAATCGGCGATAGTTTCAATCAATTGTGTCATTTGTTTGGATGCATTCAAAGAGTTGAGATGTGATTGAGAGTTATCCAGGATTTCAAGGGCCCAATCAATGCAGAGGACCGTTGTTTCGGTGGTCAATGATTTAAGTTTCAATACGGAAACCAAAAGATCGATAATATTAGACAAGTAATTGGCGCTGTGAGGGGTCATCGTTGTGTTGAAGAGAAGACTCGACGGAGCGCTCGGAGCCGTCGAAATGGGCGCTGTGTTTGGGGGACTACTGATGAGACTACTACTGGATATGAAATGCAAGTGTTTGCTTGAGTGCGAGTAAAGCATATATAACAGGGAGTAATGTATTATTCGGTATTTGGTCGAAAGGGTTTCGTTCGCCGAATTCACGATATTCAGGATCAGGTCTACCAAAGTCGGTCTTAAAGCCCACATTAAGATTAGTGAGTGTTTGGTATTTGCGATCTCTGCTAATGATACCAAACTTGATTGCATCGCATGTATGGCCTCTTCTGTGGAATAAGTGGTCTCCGATTGGGAGGGTTTTGATTCACTGGAGAGTTCGACTTTGGAACCCAACAGAACAGTCAGTGATGTCTCCATATCAGACAATAGGCAACGATAAGCTTCTTCTAGAATCGCCACACTTTTTATCGATAGAATCGAGTGATGCAATGAAAACAAACTTTTTTGTACACTATTTGATGGAATAAATCGCAATTTTTGACATTGAGATCCATTTGAGAAGATTTTGTTGACGAAACTGACTGAAAGCTCGATATTCAGAGCTCTGGCAGTGGTTTTCATCAATTCGAGAGAACTTATAATGTAGTTAAAACTCGACAAATCAAATGAATCGATAATTTTTGTCAGATATCTCAGTAGTTCTGGACTTAAAATAGTCATCAATTGTTTGAATTGAGTGGAAGTGCTTTCAAACGATTCCAATGTCAGACGAGAGCAATGATTGCAAGCAATCACCAAATCCTCAGAATTTTTTATATCAATCACTGAATTTACGCGATTTATAATTGTCTTCAGAGCATCGCTCAGGAAATCGGAAGTAATATTTGGCGTCAAGTCATGCGATTTGAACTTTTCGATGCTTTTAAGGACCGTTACATAGATTCTGATCAAAGCGGCCATCTTTAAGACCTTTTCGGTCGACGACAAGTTCTCATTAGTCAAACGCGACCTTTGATTGGTCTGAGAGTTCTTCGGTTGAATGTATTGAACTCTGGTTTCGTCTATTAATTCCTGATAGAATCGATCGAAGTCTTCAATGAATTGTCCCAAAAGAGTTGTCGTGAACTCAATGTCCAAATTCCAGAAGTATTTTAATGATATCAACGCATTTTCCAATGGCTTTGTCATAACTTCTTTATGACATTGGGTCGAATCCAAGAGCCAACCGATCAGAATATCGATTACATCGCGGAAATATTGTTTCATTAGATTGGGATATAATTTGGAAGCGATTAACACAACTTCAGTGATAGTCAACAGAAGTTCGATGTTTTCGGCCTCTTCTAAGGCGTCCTTCAGTTCGGAGAAAATTGTTGCCATACTCTCTTTGAAACCTTTGCCTCCATTCTCGATGATTCGATGTAAAGCCTTGAGCAGAACAATACGAGTCTCGTCGGAGACATTTTGTTTGTATAAGTCATTGAACATCCAATTGAAGAAATCCCTCCAATGGTTAGGAGTAGACAAACAACCGGTGAAAGCAATCATGCATTCAATCACTTCGGCGATGATGTCAGCGAACAATTTGGTGGTCAGTATTCGGCCGAGAAGTCTAGTCGTGTCGTCGATAACACTAAGAAATCAATTTATAATTAATTCAAATTAAAGGCATTATTAATACCGTCCGGGCTTTTCGATGACGGCTCGCGGGAACGAATTGGTGCCGAAGAGTTGTGTCAAGTCTTGCAAATACTTAGGCCATAACCTCTTCTCTCCGGTTTCGAACTGTTTTATTCCGATCTTCAGTTGCTTTAGGTCTGATTGAACAGAAGACGACGCGATCTTCTGGAGAGGCATTCCTTCGTAACCATTGGTCGGTCGCGAAGAATACGAATTGTTGTGATATCTGTCGTCGTGAGTGCCGTTCCGTCGCTGAGTGGCCACAAATGAGCGCGTGTTGAATGACGTGTTGCTGTTGGAGCGGTAATTGTTAACCATGTTAGGCATCAAAACTTTGTCCGACTCGTTATTGGGTCTGTTCTTCTCATTCTTCGCAAAAGACATTCTCTTCTTCGGTCTTCAGACCAAACATTAGATACCAATCTTTGACTAAAATGAGTTCAAAACGGAATCAAAACGACATTCAAATCATTATAAACTCGTTAAACAATACAATGGTTTTGAGTTTACTCGAGAGGTCGACAAACCATTGTTGGCCACTGACGGCCACCCGACTCACCTTTGGTCACATCTCGGGTCAGATCGACGCCAATTGCGTCCGATTTGTCGACAAATGAGGAAAATATTGTATAAAATGAAATCAAAACAAATCAATCGCCAAATCAAAGCGATTCGGTTTATGACAAGTGATGTCCAATCATGTGATTGCGGTCAGGGATCAGATCAATGCCATCAAATCCATCGACTCTTTCACTTAATTGTCGTCCATTTAATTCTCTAATCAATTAAACATTTTTTGTCTTATCTTTGATTTAGTGAAAACATAAATAGCTTTGGAGTCGATTCAAACCATATCTCGCTTTCACTGACATCTGTCCACAGACTCGGACTCAGACAAAGACCTTCTCTGAGGTCATTGAAGTTAACTCTTGGACTCATTCATTGTCCTCATCGGTGAACACCGGTTCGGTCGCACCACTTGTCGGCTCATGTATTTGATGCCATAGTTATGGCTATTCTGATTGTGGCATAGATTAGATCTTATGATAGCTTTTATGGTTGATATTTGTATTGATTCCACAGAAGAGATGTCCGAATGAATGATAAATTGTTTTAATTTAAAATTTTTATAAACCATATAAACGTTTAAATACGTGAATAAAATTTCAAGAAATGAGCCAAAAATATAAAAACTATTTTAAAAGTATTACTTTTTCAATAGTGAATCGATACTCGATTTTCAAATATTTTATTTTAGATTTATAGACCAAATAAACTCAATTAAATAAATTTATATTCAATTATTGTTTGTCTAAATATAAATCAAACCTTAAACTGAGCTCTAATTTTAAAAATTTCAGCTAATTTTGAAAAATGATATATAACTGCAAATAAGCTTAAATAAGGCGACCCTAGATTCTAGAGCCTAGAAAATAATAAATCTAATGACTATTCAAATAAGCCATTTATACATTTATCTATTTTATTTATAATTTTTGTTGCCATCAGTTATCGTGGAAAACAAACTCGAGGGTCACTTTTAGACCCTGAAGTTAACTCTATATAAGACTAATCAACTTCAGACTCTTCTTCTGCCGACTTTGTTTTGATTGTTGAATTTACTTTTGCAAAGCAATAAAAGAGTTATCTTCCCATTAGGATCTTCATGATTCCCATTATGACTACAATTAATTCTTTATTGGTTTAATTTGAATCTCAAGTCTTCGTCTCTCAAACGAATCGACAAAAAGTATTTTTAATAATCTTTTATTTTTAATCAATTAAATAAAAATTCATTGGAATTCAGTGAAAATATTTTATTACAAGTTATTAATTAAATATTAAATTTTATATAAATTAAATAATAAGTAATTAAATGTCACGAAAACGGAAACTCTTTTCAGTAATGCATCGAATCGTAATCAGAGGTAAAAATAATAATAATTGCATAATATTTAACTACATTTTGATTGCCTCTCAGGTCTAAGATTCGTCTTTAAAACTCTTTTTTGATTAATTCATTTAAACAAAAAATTCTAAAAACAATTAATAAATACATTAATTACGAAATATTTGGGAAAAGTTGTGAAGATTTTAACCGATTTTTGATTACATTTATTCGAGTAATTACTAATTGCAGACTAAATGTCAGAAATAACTCGTTTATTCATTTATTCATAAATAACTGGTTAAGTCAGAGACGGTTTGATTGCAAACTAGAAGAATCTAAAATGTCATTGGAATAGCAAAAAAGATAGTAATCGAGCGAAAAAACAAACACAAAATAAATTTCTTGAGAATCTGCTTATCGCTGAAAAGGTGTTGGAATTCTTGTGAGAAAAAAAATTATGAAAATCGATGTAAAGTTTATATAATTTACTAAACAATTCTTAATAATAATTAAGTGAAGACTAGGATTAATAAAAAGTTTGTTATAAATACATATATTTTTGAAAAATAATTGAAATATAAAACTAAGAATTATTTTATACAAAACTGCTTCACTGGCTCTAAGTTTTCATTCATTGCTGAGAATTACTCGAAAAGAGCTAAAGAAAAAGCAATTTTTGGGCGGAATGTACTGTATATCGGATGCACTCCTCGAACACAAGGCAGAGGTCTATCGCGTGCATCCCATGAATGAAAAATACAATTTGAAAAAATAATTAATATCATGATTAGAATTAATATTAAATATAGTTTTGTTTGGATGAACTTAAGGCACTCTCTGTATCAGCCACTCAAGGGTCTGACCCTTTGTTAAACGCTTGCAAT
>JAQGAJ010000931.1:0-11880 GCA_034689365.1 Liebstadia similis
GTGAAGAAAAGCTCAATAATTGAACACAAATTTTGAAGTATTTAAAGGAGGCGATGTCTCGAATAATTAACGGACATATGTTTTAGATATATTAGGATAAAAAGATAAATCTGTGAAAGTCTCCGACACTTTCCTAATAAATGTGTCGTTCTTTACATTACGGGATGGCTTGACTTTCAACTTGAGGTGAGATTTGAACGCAATTATAGATATGTTTACTCTTATGATAGTTGTGTTGAAGAAGAGAGTGATGAAAGCGATCGAAACATGGAGTTTGGGATCGAATAAGTCTTACCAAACGAACTAACTTATTGATAAAAACAATCTATTCTTAGATCATTGACTGTTTGTGGAATTTTTTGGTTAATTGTGGCACAAATTCAAAAACTGGATGACTCTTCACAAAAGTGTCTGTCTTTGGACGCGACCCAACATTTTTGTTCACTCCTGGAAGACATGACATTAGGCTCTCCTCTCTTACTATATTTAAATAGATATCGCGGCGAAGACTCAGATCCCGTCCCACACGTCGAGCACATGACTGAAGATATCGTGATATCCATTGATCCGAAAGAAAATATCATTAAAATTAGTCTTAAATTTCCATCGGTTTTGATAATAAATTGAATTCATTAATCAAATTCAGAGAAAAATAACAAATCATTTATACATTAAATGTCATTGACTTTTGATTGAAAGACTTTTTTGAAGGAATTTCAACAAATATTTTACTGATAACTGTTTTCCACTCGGTTTGAATGCTTGAAAATAGAAGAGAAAAACGAAAAATATCTATAAATCACATTTACATACAATCAATGGGTTTTATATTTTTTATATTTTCATTTTTTATTCAATTTATTTATTATTTTCGCAAAATTCAAAACAAATTTCTTTATAATTAAGAAGATTCGGGTCTTTTGCCAAACATTTTGGATAATCTCAATGATTAATACCGCGATAGACATTCTCTTTACTAATAATAATATTAGTTCACAGTATCCACAATCAAATCAAGTTATCCAAAGCAATCGAATCACAAACTTATTAATTTAGTTATCTTTAATTTAAACTATAATTAGTTTGTATTAGATCTGCGAGTTTTACCTCTACTTTGTCTGAACAAAGAATTTGTTGAATTTGTTGACTCAGATTAATGTTAATGAATCTCAAGTAATGAGCGATTATAGGGTTTTACATCAACTGATGCACTGATTCTGTGATATAAGACATTAGTGTCTGTCGAATGTCAGACCAACCGATCCTTAGAACAACAAATCAGACCTCTTTCGCAATAACGGATAGAAATTTATTTTAAGTCTTCAGATATTTCCGAAAATTCTTATCGTTTACGTCAAAACCCGAAACCCGAAGAAGTGATGAGTTTTAATGTCAGTTCAAAGTTAGCAAAACTTAAATTTTTAACAAAGACTTTCTCGTTTGAACAAAAGGCTCGAATTCTGGAGATAGAGATAGAAAAAGGGATAAAAGTTGAGGTTTGGTTAGGTTTTGGCAAACACTCGGTTACGTCAGTTCGGATACGTTTCATAAGAAGTGCCAAAAACTGATTTCACAGTCAGTTATGACAATGAAATGGTTTATATTTGTCTCAGACCTGCAATACTTGACATTCAGTCGATTATCTTCTTCGCACTCTTTGCTCACTATTATTAACAATTAAAACAATTATTTGGGTTAAGGTTAGAGCCGTCAGAATATAGCAAACCATGAGATACCGCGAAATTGAAATATATTTCATTTTTGAGATTCAAATTCATTTTTTATGTCACATCAAACGAATAAATTATAATGAACTCGATTATTGAGATTTTAGCAAATTTACCAAAACTTTTCTCTTAATTACCTCTTCATTCGTCTTATTCTTAAGAAACATAAACAAAAAATCATTTAAATAGTTATTTTAACTTTTATTTGACACTAAACGATATGATCCGAAAATATTCCGGTCGTAAACTTTGTTAGAATTGTTCGCGAGGTTAAGGAGTTTGGAAAAAATGCAAAACAATTCTCATTCGTATTTCGCCAAAACTGCTGATTACACTTAAGTTTATCTCAAAAGAGTTATATTAATTAGTTTATAATTACACTTTTCATCTTCATCTTTGTGTATATGTAGTGGTATTTTTCAAATATCATGAAAGATCAATGTCAAAGATGTTAGTGAAGAAGGGAAAGACATTTCCGATCAGACTCTGTTATAAAACATGAAATTTTTCACATTTAAAGGCAAATAAAGTTCACAAATAATTATCAAACAGTCGAAGCAATTATAATGTTTATGAAAATAAATTCCGCATAAATTCATTGCTAATTCAAATCAAATTCTTTAAACTAACTAATGATAGTTGTTATACAAGAACTCAATTGAGTCGACTTTATTCTTATAGAAACCAAGTTTGTCTTCACTCAATTGCAAAGCATTCACTTGACATGACTGACAATAAAGAAAATGATTATTATTTTGGAAACAATAGAATTGTTTTCTTACCAAAACCTCTCTTAACTTCCCAATAAGTGAACCATCGTTGTAAAAGTCCACGGCTTTCACTCCAGAGGCGAATCGACACTTCTCGACGATCTAATGATCATATTTTTGATTAAAAATCCACTCATTTCTTGTCATTACTCACGGCTTCTAAACTCAAATGAAACCTAAACTCAAAGATATGGCAAAGAATGTGAACCAGATTTGAATTATATGTTTGGGTCAGAGTTTGGCTTCGGTTGTCGTTTGTGTCCATCCGTTCCTCACATTTGGCCGATAATAAGTCAAAACATTTGAAGTATTGCTCAGATTTTAGCTGATAATTAGGGTCCGAATGATCGTTCAAAGTGTCACACAATAGCTGTTTATTGTATTTGAATAACTCAGTCATTTCGAAACGAGTGTTACTGTAATTGCCTTCAAATGTCAATCAATTGTTAATTATTGTTAAACAAAGATTGCTTTAAACTTGAACTTTCACTTGAATTCATGGCTCACCTAAAATATCACGATCTCTGAAAGCATTTTTCGGTATTTTTAGCACAGATTTGTAACAATCCTTCAGATTTGAAACCAAAATATCAACCAAAACATCAATTATTGTTTGCAAATCATACCAACATTTTTATGTTTTGTTCAATATCTAACTCAATTTGTTTATCTCTTTGTTCATCCATCAGCTCTTCCTCTGAAACATTGCGATTCAAATCAATGTTCACATTCAAACATCTATAATACGGTTCCTTTTGAAATGAAGAAATAACATGAAAAACATGATAATTTCGAAATCAATTGCATAATCATTCAATAAATATGATATTAAAGAGTTAGAGGAATACAAAAGCCAAACATTTTTATCGAGATTCCAATGACATCTCGTTTGCCAAAGAATCTGATTCCTGGATAACTCCGGATAATAGATGTTTTGACATATTTCGTGAGCAAAGGTTTCGTTTAGCGATTCGTTATTAGATATCTAGTAAATCGAGAATTAAAAACAATGGGAAAAACATTCAGAAGCGATACTTTGACGCCGGCCTCCAATCGGCCGCATTTGTCGAACTGATCCAACACATTCTGGTCATAATCCAAGATCCCGTCCATCGTTGACTCGTCACAAATGCGACGACCGATCGCTTTATACGATTTGAAATAGTGATCGTGTTTTTGTAACTTTGACTCCAGTCTCGAGTCATCTATCAAAACAAAAACCGTCAAAATTATCAGTAAATAGGAGAATTGTTCGAACATTTCGACTGAAATGAAAGTCATGCATAACTACAGAATGAGATGATCAGGTTATCCTAATTCGCCAAAAATAAACATAATTCTAATTTATTTGTTCAGCTTTTCCGCAATATTTGCCAAATATTCCATTTGTAACTAAAGGGTAATAAAGGGTAATAAAAATTCTATGACAAGTGTATTACAAGTGTATGACATAATGTATCACAAAATAGTTTATATCTAGAATAGTATAAACATTTTAATATCAAATCACAATTTGGGAATAGATCGCGACCTAAATGGGAATGTTTATACATTTTTATATACATGTATTGATGGTTTGAATTTCAAAAAAGTTTATTCATTTCTATGATAACATCCCTCAACAACATGTTATCACATCTTTAATACCTTGGTTAACGTAATGTCTAAAATCCTTTGTCTAGATCAATTTATCATCAGATGAAAGGGTGAATATCCCTCAATTAATTTATAATGGATTCGGGACAACAATGTCCTCGCTTAAAGTCGCAAACGTCATGGTATGTGCTGTTATGTAATGTTTAATAACCCGAATCAAAATTGCAAACATTGAATGTAATCGTATTCGACATCCCGTGACATAAAACACTAATAATGTCTCAATTGATTCGAATTGCAAAAGACATAAATAAAATTTGATTCCAAGAACCGATTGAAATGACAAAAATTTAGTTTCCAGTCTTGTCATTGGTTTAGATTTTTTATCTGATATTACAAACACTTTTGCAGACGAAACGAAAAATTAATTAAATTTAATAACAGATGTATTAGTAGTGAAGGCAAAAGTCATATGAATTCATAAACATATTTATCGTTTTCCTTAAATAGCAGTGAATTCGCCGTTCATTTCATCAGTCGATAGCTCTAAGCCTTCGATAGCAATACTTGTGTTCGCTTCTGAAAACTGAGATCAGTCTCAAACCAAACCTAGCGATGTTTGTCGAACCGACCGAACCCAAGAACTTCTGCGATAAGTGTGGCTGCGGTAAGGACTGCAAGTGCAAGGATTGCAAATGCGGAAAGTAATCCATCAGAAGGTATGTGACCATCGATTATGATCATTGCTAACCATTATCTGATCCCTAGGAATATTGATCGCGAGATCCAAATGAAGAAAATTAAGAATCGAACATAAATTCTGTTTTTGTCTAAATTTTATCATTAATTTTAATTTATAATCAATTTTAAGATGGATTTAATAAAATGAGCAAAAAGTGATCGAATATTGTATTTAATTTAATAATCTTTTGAGTATTTATTATTTACAAAAACATATTTTCTTGAGATTGGGATCCGAAACACAATGGGATTGATTGCCGTATGGGTTAAGTCGCGAAACCTCTTCGTCTAATTTAATGGTATGATTAGCGAAGAAATGAATTTGTGATCTAATTATAGCCGAGGATGGGTTGAGTTCGGCCGTCAATTCATACAAATGAGTGACATTAGGCATAGATTTTGAGCGAACGGCCGCCGGAAAAGTAATTTCCTGAAGATAGGAATGGACTGAGAGTTAAAACAAGAGATGAGATATGAGTGACAAACCTCTGCACTAATTAAGACTCTGAGCGACAATTTATGACACATTTCGGGCAAAATATCATTGATTTTCTCAATCAAAACAATCGCCACTTCTTTAACCTCGAGATCACTGGTCTTTAAACGCCTTCTCTTATCGCAAACGCAATACATTTGAGGAATGAGTGCTTCAGCACATGTCCTGTTCTCGGGAACAGTTTGTCGCCACAAAGAATACGAATCCATGTTATAGTGATCTCCTTTAAAGGCAGTGAAGTCTTCATTTACTATGTCTTCGAGCATCCGATGGATGTCCAACCAAGTGGTCAATCGGTCCCTATTTTGCAGCAGATATTCAGACAAATGTTGATTTCGTGATAGAATTGATTCCGGAATATGAATCCCGAATAAAGGCATTCGTTCTTCGATACGTCCGACGGCTGTCTGTGAGAAACAAAAGGTCTTCAAAGTATGGAAAAGTCAAAGAATGGACTGACATAGAGGAAGCCTTCCTGAGAGAACCGACATCCGTGATCACCCATCAGAATCACGAAATGATCTTTGAGAATGTCTTTCAATTGCCTAAGAAGTTGACTGTAGTGGCCATCTATGGTTCGGGCCTGATTGAAGCGGACGTGTGTCGCCTGAATGAAGAAACTAAAGCCCAAGAATGGAAGTGATCTTCGATGACATTGATTGACGAAATGCTTCAATTGGTCCAAAAAGATGTCTAATCGAGGTCTTCTATCGCGATAACATTTGGCATCAAACCGACCGAGTTTTGTTCGATCAGTTTTATCGATTTGCATCCAGAATGGAAAGGTATACCAATCGACCGGTTGTTCTCTAACGAAGCCCTTTCTTCCGACTTCCCATTCGTTGAACAGAGTTATCTCATATTCATCTTCAATGAGTGCCGTTTGAAACCCTTTGTCGGAAAAGTTCTTCCATATGAAGGGGTAGTCATCGAACGGTCCTTTCATCAGTTGACCCCCGAAGTGGTCCACACTCTGACCGGTAAGGAATGGAATCATATTCGGGAATGAATTGTCTGCCATTTTGGTCAGACCTCTCAAATAGAAGACATTTCCCAAACTATCGAATGACTGTTTAGTCAATTGCATATGTCTTAAGTAGTTAAGTCTCGACAGCGATTCGATGACCAGAATCAGGACCGACGGCCGAGTTGTGGATCGGTTTCCGGTTGTCTTATTTGATGGCACGAACCAGAAGTGATGGTTCACATACTTCTGACCGCTTTGGATGTCTTCACATTCGACATAAACAAATCGGTTTTCGTTCCGTTTCTTTAGGTTAATTGCATTCAAGTCTATCCCTCTGTCATCGATGATCCCATTGTCCATCCAATCAACTTTACGGTCGTTCCCCTCCCGGCGCCGATAAACCCAAAACTTGCACAAACATTGCGAACAATTCTTCCGCAAAATCCCTGGAATTGTAAATCTCATTAAAATATTAACACAAATGTAGAATAAATGCCATTTTCATCGGTTTGTGTCCACTCATGAGTGCTATTCTCTTGAGGACAGACAACCCGTCGCGGAATCGAAGTATTCAAGTATTGTCTGATCGACTGATCCCAGGGATCGATATCAAGAGGTAATCGGCATTTATTGTCTTCAGGTTTGGCCAAATGTGACCACAAGAATATCTTCGGTCTGATTCGGATTCTCTCGTTTTGGACACGACTTGAGATATAAATCGCGTAAAAGAATATTAAAATTACTCCGAAATAAATTGAAATAAATTTCAAGTTTTTAAAACCGATTTTAAAAACACTTTTCAATAGATATTTTGACATTTTTCACTACATTTACCGAAGGGGATGTAGTATAGTATATGTATTCGTTTTCCACGTTTTCCTGAAGCGGTATCAATGCATTGCTGGTCGTGAATGTAATCCCGAGTCTCGCAGCTCTGCTACGAGTGGGTTGGCGACGGCCGCCGACGAACCGTCTTCTTCCGAAGCACTACACGTTGTCTCCTCTCTCGGGCCGCCGACCAGATTGGCACAGAAACACTAAAACTAGAGTTGTAGTATTAGAGTCAGGGCTCATCCTTTGACTAACAATTCCTTTATTTTCCTATGATTTGATGTCAATTATGTGTTAAAGGTTTAGAACCTTCGAGAATATGCATTTTTAGTGAACTTATATTCTGTTTTGTGGTATTTAAGTCCGAACTGAATGTATATTTAGGAGTCTTTGAGTGTCTGAGCTCGACATCAGTTAATAAAACAATTTATCGTTAATTTGTATTTCTCCTGAGTGCTGGACAATAAGTTCTGTCCAACGGACAGACGACTGTCGGTCCCTAAAAGATGACAAATAATTGCAAAAATGCATTAGAAGACAAAAATAATAGTGAAAGTTGCCATTAGTGGCCTCACGTGCAAAGGCAGTGACACCACATGTTATCCCTTTCCCGAAGACAGGTCTGTCAGGTCTTCAAACCTTTCTTATTAATTGATCGAAGACTTTGAACATTATATAACTTAATATTAAATTACAGTAAATGTATTTTTTTTATAATGGGCTGGATTTCAATGAGTCAGATGATTGGTATCATGGGATTTGTCAATTGTTTATTAATTTATATCATTTTATCAATTTAGTTGAATTAGCTATTATTGAAACTTAAGATCTTTTTTCAAAGTAAAAAATTAACCATGATCATTGAATAGTAGATTGAATAGACCATTGAATAGATGATTAAATTAACTTTGTCAAAATTATTCGAATATATTTTGAGCCAATTTGAGGCTAATTTCTAGAAAATCAAAACACGATTTGAAGTAATATTTGTTTAGATTTAACTTAAAATCAACGATAAATTGAAAACTTTGGCCAAACTTTGGATCAGTTGTTGTCAACACTTGTTGTCGATTGCGATCACAAGAGAGCGCACAAACATTGCTCTCAGAGTCAGTCAAACTCACAGAATATTCTTTACGGTAATTATGTTATCGATTCTTTTGATCTGATTCTCATTCGCTTTAAACGATTTTCAAATGTTTTATTCATTTTTGCGGAAATAAATTGAACCAAAAATTTTGAGATTATTTTCATAGTCATCGATGAAATATAAACGGATTAACATTTTTTAAATAATGGGATCAAATTTTATTAAACGAGTTTATAATTTAATCATTTGATTATAATTTATTATAATTCTAGGAATATATTAATAGAATCTGATTATAATCTAATTAAGTGATTCCCACGAAATAAATTGGGAATTTCATTGTTTGGACCGACAAAAGTGTGCATGATACTTTTTACATTAATAATTGCTTCCTTTTTTGGATCGATAAGAGCCCATTGTGACCATTGAATCCAAGGACAACTCCACCCAAATGTCTGACATAATTATTAAATCAGGAAAAGTCTTATTTTGATGAATCATTAATTGAGTTTTTGTTTTAGAATAAAATTTATTAAATTTAGTAAATTATTACACGAAATATGAATCGAAACGATAAAATAGTTGATAAAAACCCTCAATGAATCAAATATATTGAATGATTACTCGTTTACATCTCTATAATTCACTATTTATTGCGGAGAAAGTTCTATAAATAATGTCGTTATAGCTTATAGTTATTAAGAATGTGAAAGACTATTCAAATAAAGTTCAAATAACAATAGGGATATTGAATACCAGGTTCACTCTCGGTATGTGTTGAGCCGTTCTCAGACGAGACAAGTAATTAATCAATGAATTAAGACATTGAAAACCAATCGAATACCCGAATGAACCAAATTCTTAGCACTTAATCCCTTCTAATTCTATATCAATATTATCAACACTTCCATACATTTTATGACATCTTAATAGCCGTTGCGATTGACATCACAATGAAGGTAATGACGGGCACGAGAGCCGAAGTGCCGCAAAGGGACGGTTCGTCGATAAATTTCTTGCATTGATTGGGAAGGCCTGAGGTGAAAGTCGAGTCCAGTTGTTTGTAATCGGATTCCGAACATTTGTCTTTAGCCAACGCCAGAAAGCAATCCTTGGTTGCGATAGTCCTACAACAGCCCTGTTTAGCGACGTCGGTCTCTGCCTTCCAGTTCTCCTGAGCCTCGGTCTTGCATTTGTTCATCTCTTCGTTTCCATTTTGACCAACACATTGAATGTTTTTGATCAAATTGCCGAAAGTATCTCCGAAAAAGTTACCAAGTTGATTACCAAGGCTACCAAACTTATTCTTCAAGTCGTCGAACTGGCCTCTGGTCGACGGAACCATTACCATCAACATAACAGACAATACAACTCCCGCTGCGAACACTTGTTTAACCATTTTATGTCTCAAACGATTCACAATTCAATAAAAAACAGTTATCAATGAAAAACTGAAAATTCAGTAAAAGTTGACTTTAATTGCATTGACTCGAAGTACAGGCTTTGAGATGAAAGTTGTTTAACGCATCCCTTCCTCACAAGTATTGAGTGTTCCAAAGAGTCTGTCATCTAATGCCCACAAAATTCGTGTTATAGTCATAAACGTTATGACAAACCATAGAATGGAAAGAGTTATTAATAATTCATTGGTTTGGAAGAGTAGTCCCACAAATGGTTTTTCACTAATAGCTAATAGTTTTCGAAATCAATACAATTTTTCAAACGAGTTATTCGTCTTTTGTTGCAAAAAAGTCGATTCAATGCAAATAAACATTGTTTGAGAGACAGCCCATTGGAAACGAAAATAATTAGCCCATTATATTAAGCAAGGTTACGCTTTTTATGGGGAATTAAATTGTTTTTCAATGCCGTTATTATCTCACTCATGATTAATGCATGATTAGTGATAAACGCTTAACTGATTTCATCCCAAATTGTGTAATACTATAGCTATAGTATAACTAATTTGTTGGGAATTTGTTTGCGAACCCTGTATTCTATATTCTGATGGTCTGCAGTCAATATAAAACTATGCACAGACAAGTCGTCGCATCAAATGCTATACAATAGTTAATAGTCAGTCGATTCGGCCATTTGGGCGCAGATCCAGACATTGATATATCTGTCCAACTCTTGGAGGACTGGCCTATCGCTCGGCGGAACAAACAGTTATTCATTTTTTATCGCATCCCTTATCTAAAAATGCTATCAAATACTATCGACAGAGAGATATCTCCCGTGAAATAAAAGTTTCTCAACTCATTCTTGTCCATCACTGACCACACCCTTCACCGGCGTCAGTCTGTCAACAGTCTGTCCATCTCTACCCCTATCCAGAATCCTATAAAAATATTGATTCAGACATCAAAACAAATATTTGTTTCTTTAAAAAACAACTCATAATAGAGAAGATCGCAAAACATAATCGTTTTGATGAAAAGAAATTAACATTTATTTTATATATTAAACTATTAAACTGATAGTCAGTTCCGCCCACTATTCAAAAGAACATAATATGAAGAAGAATGTGATTACAATCTGTGCTAAACCACCATCAGATCAAATTCAAGACTGCTCTCAAGTTTTCTACTCTGATATAAACAAAGACTGAATTGTGTTAAGAATTAATTTACCGTAAACTCAATCAACTCATCTCCTTCTCGACGAAGAGTAGTGTTTAGGACAAGAATCGCAATTCTAATGATTAAGAATTCAGAATTCTTTCAATTTTATAATTCACGAAAGAGTTTTCAAAATTAAAAGTTATATTAAGAAATGTTGAAAAATTACAATCGATGTAAGCGTTGCGCGAATGCCAAGAATATTGAGTCTAACATAAATCGCGAAAAAAGTTTTGTGAAGTAAATTATAAAATTTAAATATAAATTTAACGCAAAAGTGTTAAGCAATTCAAACGATTTAAATATAAGCGAAGGTCGAGAACAAAGTCACGAATTCGTGTATCTTTTGGTCACAAACAACCAAATCTTGAGATTCCGGTCGTAAAGACATGACTTTAAAGGAAAGGCTAGAGTTTTATTTGAGAGCGTCTATTGTTTTATTGTCTGCAAACTAAAACTGTGTTTTATGAACAATGGGAAATTAATTTGCATATATTCCCCTTGATATCGATCTCTTGGTCGCAATTTCGTTAATTGTTAGGCTATTAGACTAAAAAGATTCATATTGTGGATCAAATTTATTCTGCGAGATATAAATTATTAATAGTTACTTCAGCGGTCTTCAAGGAAGGGGGTCAGCCATGTAACCCCCCCTACCGCCGGAGTCAGACATATTCCGAATCCCAAAATTCCGAAAGCGATATCAGTGTTCGTCGATTGATATTTAGTTTACATAAAATGTTCATAAAATGAAGTCCAAATTTTTCCAAATAATGGCTAGTATTCAAAATGAATAAAAGTAGTGATAAGCACATATTTAAGGGTTACATATTTCACTTAAGTAAAAAAAGTTCTATTGGTAAAAACCAATTTTCGGATACCCCATCCTTAGTCTACTCAATCACCGCAGACTTCAATACACTAATACTAATACATGAGCTAACAAAGGGCTTTGTTTTGTCACATAGTTTTGATATTTTAATCAAAATTTAATTAACCACTGAAAGGCAAAAGCTTTTACTAAATTTAGGAAGTTAAATT
>JAQGAJ010000932.1:0-11879 GCA_034689365.1 Liebstadia similis
GCCAACAATGGGAAATCTACTGGAGTTGTGTTGAAAAACATGTTCAGTTTCATTGGTCACCTATAATAACCAATTTTGGTCAACAATTTATTGATTCATTGAAATATAATATTAATTTTTCTTAAATTAAAGTTTAAATTTATTTGTAATCATTAAAACATGGAATTATGCTCATCGGGAATAGGCTGAAGGGTGCGAGCCGTCAGAGCACAGGTGCGGTGCAGACTTTGTGGAGACACAGTTTTCCCCCACAGTTTGTTCACCCCTACAGACACCTGCAGTTTCTCAATCAGTGTTTTGTTTCCCACACTCTTTGCATTCCAGTCGTTGCGACCGAAGGCATACTCACTCTCTATGTCCAGAGTCAGGCCATCTGCTGACTATTCCCATGGCTAACCATTCGTAAGCAGATTGCACTCGATCTACATATACAACCCATAACCGCATCAAAAAGCACATTAAACATCACCAATTCACCATGATCATTCTGAACACTAGCTTAACCTTATCGAATATATTGATCCAGACTGAAAAGTTGTGGCTAACCTAACTTGGTGCTAACTTGGTGCTTCATTGGTAACATATTTCAAGGTAAATGTGTAAATAACAAGGTGTGAACGTCAGGTGCAGAGACTCTACCGATAAATCACTGTTAGCTCAAAGCCATCGCTTCTCACCCAACGAGTGGAACGGGAGAGGAGTCGGGTCTCTGAGAGCGGGCACAGGACTCGAGTCTAGTGCTAAGGACAGCCTCTTTGGTGGTGACGGCCGTCCTCTCATGGTTTGGGAGTATATAACTGTTGGCAATGCGTAGCAAAAGTCAGACATCCGTACAGTTTAGACACAATATCTGTGCAGTTCTTCAGTCTATGGTTTATACCAGAGTTGAGCCATATTTGACTTCCATTGCGAGTCGACGTAAATCTGTGTCAAAACAATACCATCGGTGGTCACAAAAGGATAATACTTACCTCTACTTAACCTCTTGTAAGAGATGACAAAAATCTGCAACAAAGACGAGTCGAGTGGTTCGGCACTGACCGAGACGTCCAACGGATTGCCGCCCGCGAAATCTCTTCAGACACATAGAGTGAAGAAGTCTCAGACCAGTTCTCGGATGGATTCCGTGTCTTCAGATGAGATGCAATCACTATTAGCCAAACTGAAAGAGTTGGTGCCAAACATACCCCGCAATAAGAAGTTATCCAAACTCGAGATCATTCAGTATGTGATTGACTACATCTTTGACTTACAACTGGCGCTGGAATCACATCCGCAGTCCATCTGTCAGTCGTCTAACAACTCGAGTCCTACTTCATTAACGCTGAGACAACCTCTGGCTATAAAGTATTCGTCTTAGGCTTCCCGAAGACACCACTTCTTCGCCCATTCATTCGAGTCATCCCTTCATCTCATAGTTTTTGATTACTTTTTAAGCAAATTATATATGAATTTAAAGCAAAGTATTGTTTGGTTTAATGGTTTCCGTAATCGTATGTAAAGAATGTATTGAATCGTGAATAAGACTTCTATGCGTTTAATCACTACAACTGAGAGCACAGATCATAAGTTGTGATTCACAGCCCGACTCCGACTCCCTTTCCTTTCTTTGGAATATGTTTTAACCAAAGGACACAAACCTCAGGATTGAGGAAAAATAGGTTTGCAATCGGAACTGAATTTTATGACACTTTAGTGAAAATTGAAAAATAGAGGGTTTTTTAGATTGAAAACGAGGGAATTATTTTTGAAATAAACTATAATTATGTTTGAAAATGATTTAAAGTTTATTAGATTCATAATCGTTGAAAAATGATTTAATTCACGTTTAATTTGGTTATTGATCTGCTGTTCAATAACCAGATGATAACTTGAATTGAGCTAGTCATATTTATAATAGATAATATAGAGGGCAGAGGGCAGGGTCAGTTATAAGTCATTTGAAAAGTTCAAATCTTAACTTCCCTATTATGTATTTGTATTTTTTGGTAGTTTAGGTTATTTTAAAAGTGTCGTGGAATTCGGTCTCTGGTTTGCAGTGAAAGATCAGACAAACATATTGTGAGCCAACTCTTCGTATATTAACACATATTACTAATAGCCGTATATCGGGTTATATAAGAGCAGAAGACTATCCAATCCATGGCATTATAACAATGGTAGGCCTCTGTGTCTCCCGTGCTCTTAATTTGCCCGCATCTGTCTCTTACCCCACAGGGCTTCAAATCCCGTTTCATTTATGATTAACTCGAATTGAGTGCACTCTCTCTGCGAAACCATATTAATGTAGATAAACATCTCTAGTATTCCGGAAACTGATCCTAAGAATCGGTATCGCATTCGCAATCGATTGTCATTCGTGATATCAATTATTAACAGCTAGGGTTGGCAACTTTCATTTCAAACATTTTGAGGGTTTAGTGAAACTTTAGGAAAAATTAACTAAAATTTCACTAAAAGCTCAAAATTTTTGATAAACAAGTATTATCTTTTGTGAATAGAATAACGTTTTAATGTTATTTTGAGTGTTAATAAGTAAAATAATGATAATTAGAAATATAAATTAAAGAAAGCTCAACAAAACTAACATTTTAACCAATTTTAATTCTTATAAATGTCATATTTCGCAATAACAATGGTGTAAATGTTCGTTGATCACATGTTTTGATCATGATCACTATGTTTTATATTATTTTGATTAAAACTTTAATCTAATCGTCAAATAAAACATCAGTCATCTGAAATCACATCTAAAGTTTATAATGATAATTTTTCTTTAATTTAATCACTGGATAATTGTTTGGTGAAAATTTGCCTAAACTTTAGGCTAAATGCAAAAAAGGGGTGACTTGCTTCACTAAATGTAGGGCTGAAACTTAGGCCATGTGAAAGATTGCCAACCCTATTAACAACCAATCTCTTAATTAGAGAAGACTTTAATTTTCGGTACAATTTTCTCATCTAATGACGACATCAGAGCCAAGGCTTTGAAGCAAAAAAATCGATGAACAGAAGGGAATTACCGAAAGTACGGTCGCCTTTGGCTCAGCCATAGTCATAGCCAGCGATGCTTTGGAGCGAAAGCTGTGCTCCGAATAAGTCAATAATGTAATCACTCGTCGACTAAAATAAATGCTATGAATATTACAAAAGGGATGACCGACTCATCCCTTTCCCCCTCTCCTCTCCCCACTCCTCGCCCTCTCCGGAACGCATTTATTTGATTAGTTTGCGATCGATCGCAGAGTTTTGTATTTCGGTCTAAATTAAATGTCATTTAATATATTATCACAACTTTTATTGAAAATTATAAACCTTTTTAGAGAACTCTTCGTTTGAATTACAGATATATTAATAGCTTTTGCATAGAATTAATGAATCGATTGAATACTGCTTTGAATTAATAGTTTTGAACAAAATATGAATAAATGAGAAAATCTATGAAATGAATAATTATTTTCAACACTTTTTCTTGGGATCGAAATAAGTCTTTCCCTCGCAATTGGCCGGGAAGTGAATTCCCCACATATCCATAGCAATACCCAACTTCTTTGAGTCGAAGACCGAACTCATTCTTGTATTCATTTCTTCCACTTCTAGTTTAACTTCAGTCGAAACGTTAGTATTATTGATATTCTCGTCAAAAGTCTGAAAGTCTTCATTACATCCCAATAATGGATGTGATTCAACAATTTTTTCAAATTCTTCATCGAATACTTCGAAATCTTCTTCTGGCACTTCTCTATTCGACCAAATAGTTTCAATCGGTTCCTGTTTTACTTGTTGGACAACCATAGCATCCAAACCATTATCAATGTAGTCCTCGGGCGCGGAATCGGTTATGTCTTCTAATTCTGTATCGAATTCGCTGTAATCGATGTCTAATTCCAAGTCGTTATCAGGGATTTCAGAATACTTATTGAAATATTTGCTTTTCTCGACTTCTTCTTCGGAAACATTGACTTTTGGATATTTAATGAGCCATTTGTCGAGATTATTCTTGGGAACTACTGAACCTATCTTTGACTTCTTAGCAGAGCTCTGTTCGGCATTTAAATGTCTTTTATTTTTTGCGCTCTATATTTAAAAAGAAATCGAAGAAAACATAAGAGAATTCGTAAAATGGGTTATCTTTGAGTACTTGTGTCTGAGATTGTGTTTCAGATCTTTGTCTGTTTTGACCAATTAATCCCTTCTTACAGCAACTGTGCCGACACACTGTTTTGTTTGCACATTTGTGTTGACAGCCCTCACTCGAGTTTGGTCTCGATTCTGTTTCACACGAGACATTGGAATAAGCGGTCGAGCAGTTGGTCTGACTCGGCTCAGGTGGTGCTGACTGAGTGTCAGCTGCGAACTCGAGTGTGAGAGCGCAGCGAACATCCAATCCCACGAACGAGTCACTGATCAGATATGCGTAAGCGGTGTTCAGACCAACGCTCCTCTCCATTATGATGTCGTTTGTCTCCCAAATACCATTCACTTTGAATAGTTTTGTGTCAGACAATTGTTGGCAATGAAACAATTGGTTTTGATCGTTGCCAACGATTATATAAGTCGAATGCGTTTTGTTAACCAATTCTTTAGTCCGGAGATCTTCCAAGTTCTCCAACTTTACCTTAACTCTGATCATAGCTCTGTTCGGTTTCAGACCTTCTGTTAGGTTCTGACTTATGGTCAGCGAATAAAAGGGAAGTCTTTTGACCTTTTAATTGAACTCAGGATTAGTTGTTATTAAAGAGAAGATAATCACAATCCATACCCAGTCGACCACTTGAGTACCGAACGGAGCTTTTCTGTTACCGCACGCAAACTCGATCTCTCTCGGGTGGGCTCTTCTCAGTTCATCAAAGTTCTTGTAGTGACTCATAATAGCTTTTGAGTATTGGTTTCCAATTTTAGGCATTTGTTTAATCACTTGATTCGAATCGTTCCATAGCTTTGCTTTGAAGCTCTTGTTAAGAATCAGAACATTCAATAAGGTATTGAAATATATTTTGTGGACTTTTTGTTGGACTTTGAAAAGCATAATATCTGACAGACATCTGCTGAGTCGCTGAGCGGTTCGGAACACTCGAAGGCATTCCTGATTGAGAGTTGCTTCGGAAATCGTAAGCGACCCGAGTGTAGCCTGAATTAGACAACTGATCTTCATTTCCGTGTTCTTGATTTTGCCGCTGAACGGGAACCGAATACATGTCTGCTCTTTGCTTGCGTTCAGTTCATTGAGGACTTTCTTATCGTGAACTCTCAACTGAATCTCATTAATTAGTTCTTGAGTTTTACAAATTTCTTCAATAATGTCTCGCAGTTCGAGCTCTTTGTCAATCATTCCAATAAACTTCTTCATAGTAGCGAACGAAACACAATGTCTGGCCATGAATTGTCCCAAAGCTGTGGACGAGACCTGAGCGAAGTCACGGTCCGCCGCAACCAATTCGTAGCTCTTTAGGTCATTCAATTCAGTTCGACACCAGTCCCGCAACACTTCTAAACCTTGCTTTATGTTTGTTATCTGAAGAGTCGATGAATAAAGCCCTGGATTCTGAAGGAGTCTAATGTAGAGGAATGTCGAACGAATCCAATCGACAGCGATGTCCATAGAAGTAACTGTTCTGAGAGCTATCTCTGCGTTCAAGTGTTCGACCAAATGCTCGTTGAGTTTGCTTTCGATGATTTGAGTTCCGTTTAATATTTTTTCGTATTTACTTTTCTTCGTAATCTTAGTCATGATAATAGCAGTCGCACTGGTGTCGAACTGCGGTCGTCCGGCTCTTCCGATCATTTGCATCACTTGTTGCGGAGGATATTCTTTGACGACTCCATTGGGTTCGAATTGGACCGTATTCTTGATGATGACCAGATGTGCCGGTAGATTGACTCCCATGGCTAGAGTAGTGGTCGATACCAACACTGGAATCATGTTATCAATGAACAGGTTCTCTACTGTTCTTCTGTCCTGTAATTCAACGCCCGAGTGATGAAAAGCAATCCCTTTTTGAATTATATTCTTTAGATCTTTGTCTTTAAATGTAATTCTGAGCAAAGCGTTAGTCATTTTCATTCTTTGGCGCTCATTATTGAAGTAATTGCTGGAACTGTTGGCCAAATGTTTAGCGGCCATGACTACCATTTTACGGGTCGAACAGAAGATTAGAGTCGGTTTCGAATCGCAATTGCTTTTTATCACAGAATCGAGTTTATAGTTGAGGTTTATGTCGAACTTGTATTCACCCGTTCCGTCATTAAAGGGATAACCGATTACAATGGTTTGGATGCGAACTGGTCTGCAGTTGACTGAAAGGTTGTGTCCAACGGAGTCAATCGGGTCTAACCAGTGGGCGATATCATTGACATTGGGAGCGGTGGCCGAAACTGCAACGAACCGAAGTCGAGGTATTTCCGTGTTTTCTTTCATCTGAACAGTTCTTAATGTCTTCATTCGACTTATGATGGCTTCCATTGTGGCCCCTCTCGAGTCATCGCCAATCGAATGGATTTCATCGATAAGCATGAGCTGAATGTTCCGAACCAAAGCACTGTTCTGATTAACTCTGACCATAGCGTCCCATTTCTCGGGAGTGGTCAGCACTATGTTTGCTATCGATAGTCCGGTGTATTCTTCGATATCCGAATCGCCAGTGAATTGAATGCAATTGAGACCAAACCGATCGAAAGCGTCTCTGAATTCTTTGAACTTTTCATCGACCAGTTTCTTGAGAGGAGCCATATATACGGCCCTCAGTTCTGTCAATGGATGAGCTCTTGAGTCGAAATCCATTAATTGTTTGATTAGAGCCAACTCGAAGACAACTGTTTTGCCAGAACTGGTCGGAGCGCAGAGGGCTTTGAGAGGAATATCCATTAGGATTAGGATTAGGAATACTATATCTAAAGACAATCACCGATCGATTTGTCGCTATGAATGACATCCTCGAAGACCTTCGACTGAACGACATTGAAGTACGGAAACCGATGAATGAAAACCGCGCGGTATTTGTTCGGAAGGGCCGACACAGGAATCAGTTGAGTGCCGTCTTCGGCGATGGCAGAGGGACGGCAATCAGACACCTGTCCAACGCTCGAATGGCCAGCACTACCACTCGGACCGGCCATCGGTTCGGATCTCGAAGGCAGAGACTCATCCGAAGAGTCATCGATGGGCTCGGCTTTGATTGCCTTAAACGGTGGTCTGAATCGGGTCCGACGGACAGGACTCCGGACTCGGAATCCTTTCCAACCAAACATCGATCAATTGAAAGATGAGTTACCTCTTTGGCCAAAATGTCAATTATCTTCTTCTTCTTCTTCAGAGAACTTCTTCGCAAAACTGATTCAAATTTCGTCCCAAAAACTATCGAATCCTCGAATCGCTTCTCAGCTCTGCGTCAGAGCATTGAAGCAAAACCTTAATTACAAAAGCTCTGAAACACGCGTTCAGTGAAGGGATCGAGACTTCAGTGAAGTTAAGGCTTAATGTTATTAACGTTTCGCTTGAAATCAGTTCATCGAAACAGTGGTCACAACTTATCCAAGAATTGTCCCACAATTTAATCGATAAGGAATTGAATAAAATCCAAGATTTTATAGATTTTAATTTCAAAACTAATGTAAAGTTATTAAACAAGTCTTCAGATTATATTAGGTTTTAATGTAAAATCAGTTTTCCTTGGATTGAAATGTGATGAATGAAGTTCTTGAGCGGAGAGTTGTGGACAGTTGTGGACGCAATCCATTCATTCATTCAAAGTCTATATTTCATCAGTCAATCAATGACTGCAATACTGACTACACGTTGCAGTAGTTCTCAAAGTGTTTGATATTTAAACACATTTTAACTCAATTTAATCAATAGTTATATCATTTAACGATTGAATTAACGACAAAATGGTGAACGAGTCGGACCCGAAGCCGAGTGATGGCCAGTTGGCCCCAAACGGGACGGAAGTGCGACAGAAGAGCGAAAAGGAGTTGAAAAAAGAGGCCGAAAAAGCGGCAAAATTGGCAAAATTTCAAGAAAAACAACAGAAATTGAAACAAATGAATGAAACCAAAGCGAAGACCGAAACCGGTGAACAGAAGAAGGACAAGAAAGAAAAGAAGGAGAAGAAGACTGTCATCACTTATGACCGTAATATAAAGCCGGGCGAGAAGAAGGACGTGACCTCCGACCCAATGCCGAGTTCTTATTCCCCATTATATGTTGAGAGTGTTTGGTACGACTGGTGGGAAACTCAGGGTTTCTTCAAACCAGAGTACGGCCGCAAAAGCCTCGATGAGCCCAACCCTAAGGGCAAGTTTGTTATGGTTATACCGCCGCCCAATGTTACCGGAGTTCTTCATTTGGGTCACGCGCTGACCAACGCTATTGAAGACTCAGTGATCCGTTGGAACCGAATGAAAGGGAAGACCACTCTATGGAACCCGGGCTGTGATCACGCGGGCATTTCTACTCAAATTGTTGTCGAACGCAAACTTTGGCGCGAAAACAAGTTGTCTCGACATCACTTGGGTCGGGAGAAGTTTGTCGAAGAGGTCTGGAAGTGGAAGAATGAAAAGGGAGATCGTATTTATAATCAATTGAGAAAATTGGGTGTTTCTGTGGACTGGAGTCGCGCGACGTTCACAATGGATCCAAAGATGTGTAAAGCGGTGATCGAGTCGTTTGTCAGACTTCACGAACAGGGATTGATATATCGATCCAAACGATTGGTCAACTGGTCGTGTACTTTGCGATCGGCCATCTCTGACATTGAAGTAAATAAGATCGAACTGACGGGTCGGACATTGCTTTCTGTCCCTAATTATGACCAGAAAGTGGAATTCGGTGTTTTGCATAACTTTGCCTACAAAGTGGAGGGCAGTGACGAAGAGATAGTTGTGGCCACCACTCGAATCGAGACTATGTTAGGCGACACTGCGGTCGCTGTCCATCCCTCGGACACCCGTTATACTCATCTTCACGGGAAGTATTTGATTCATCCATTCTTGAACCGAAAGCTTCCCATAGTTTGCGATGAATTCGTGGACATGGCTTTCGGAACGGGAGCCGTGAAGATAACACCAGCTCATGACCACAATGATTACGAAGTTGGAAAACGACATAATTTGCCGTTCATTAACATAATTACTGATTCGGGTCTTATTGCCGATAATTGTGAACAATTCAGTGGACAAAAACGATTTGACGCCCGAAAGGGAGTCCTCGAAGCCCTAAAGCAGAAGGGGTTATATCGGGAATGTGTTGATAATCCTATGGTTGTTCCGATATGTCAACGCTCTAACGACATAATCGAACCCCTTATCAAATATCAATGGTATGTTGACTGCAAAGATATGGCCAAAAAGGCTGCCGACGCGGTCAGGAATGGAGAACTGAAACTGATTCCTGAAGTCTTCGAAAAGACATGGTATCACTGGTTGGATAATATCAGAGATTGGTGTATATCTCGACAGAACTGGTGGGGACATAGGATTCCAGTCTATTTCGCTAAAGTCAAAGGTCATACTCCCGAGAATATGGACGAAGCGGATGAGCATTGGATTAGTGGTCGCAACGAAGATGAAGCGCGACTGAAAGCGGCCAAAAAGTTCGGAACAAAACCCGAAGATATTGAATTGACTCAAGACGAAGACGTGTTGGACACCTGGTTCTCTTCGGGACAATTCCCTTATGCTATCTTCGGATGGCCCGACAAAACTAAAGACTTGGAACTCTTCTATCCGGGAGATCTCCTCGAGACTGGCCATGATATCATCTTCTTCTGGGTGGCCAAAATGGTTATGTTGGGATTAACCATAATGGGAAAACTTCCCTTCAAATATGTATACTTGCATTCAATGATTCGGGACGCGCACGGGAGGAAAATGTCAAAGTCTTTAGGAAATGTCATCGATCCTATTGATGTGATTAATGGCATATCTCTTGAAGATCTTCACAAACGTCTCGAAGCGGACAGCAATTTAGACCCGAAAGAGATTGACCGCGCAAAACAAGGACAGAAGACTGACTTTCCTAATGGTATTCCCGAATGTGGAACCGATGCCATGCGTTTCGCTCTTTGCGCGTATATCACTCCCGGAAGAGATATAAACCTCGACATCAAACGTGTTGAGGGCTATCGCTTTTTCTGTAACAAACTGTGGAACGCCGTCAAATTCACTTTAATGACTTTGGGACCCGAATTCGTTCCGAACCCGACCAATGACTTAACAGGAAATGAGTCGAAGACTGATCTTTGGATTCTAAGCTGTTTATATACGGCTACCGATTCGGTCAACAAAGGCTTCGAAAGCTATGATTTCCCTCAAAGCACTAATGCCTGCTATCAGTTCTGGTTATACCAATTGTGTGATCTCTATCTCGAATCACTAAAACCAGTGATTCAGAGCAACGATCCGATTGCCATCAATGCCAGCAAACAAACCCTCTATACTTGTGTTGACGTCGGACTCAGACTTTTGCATCCATTTATGCCTTTTATTACCGAAGACTTATTCCAAAGACTTCCGCGCCGTACGGACGCAGAGCCGCCCAGCATTTCGGTCACACCATATCCAGAAGTGGATCAATTCAAGTGGAAAAGAGATGAACAGCTCGAGAGTGATGTCTCTTATATGCAGAATATCATACATAACGTGAGATCTTTGAGATCTGAATACAATTTGGCGAAAACGAAAGTTAATCTTTATCTCAAATTCGATGGAAAAGCCACTCAAACACGATTAGAACCCTTCACCGAGACTATTAAGGTTTGTCCCATCGATTGAATTACAAGTTTTGATTAATCATTTGAATGGCACTGAAATAGGCTTTGACTAACTCGGCTTCCATTGAGATTCTGAAGAGCGACGCACAGACGCCCGACGGCTGTGCTATAGTTCCTATTTGTGATACATGTGAGGCATATCTTATGCTAAAGGGTTTCATTGATGTCAAGAAAGAGTTGGAACGATTGGAAACAAAGCGCGAGAAAATCAATGGACCAATGCTTAAGTTGACGACCAGTACCGAAGCTTCTGATTATAGCGAAAAAGTTCCGATCGAAGTCCGAACGGCAAACACCGAGAAGTTGAGACAATTGGAACTCGAATTGTCGAAAGTGATCGATGCTATTAAAGCGATTTCATTTATAACCGAGTAATCAATTTATTTTAATTTTAGATTCCTTTAAAAATAAATTTTGTATTTATTACTATTCGATACGAAATTACTTTTTTGTCCGCCAATACGTTCCGTTCGGGAACTCGTAGTAATCGAGAGATTCGCTTTTGATTTGACAGCCATAGCCGGCGTTAGTCGGCGCCAAATACCGTCCCTTTAAGGCAGAGGCCGGGTATGTGAAGTGTTCTGACAAGTGATGCACGTATTCAGTCATTCTGTTATCCATTGAACCGCTGATCGCCACGAAGTCAAACATCGATAAGTGCTGAACGTATTCGCAAAGTCCGACCCCTCCCGCGTGAGGACAGACCGGAACTCCGAACTTGTGGGCCATTAGTAATATCGAGAGAATCTCATTAACGCCTCCCAAACGACACGAATCTATTTGCAAGAACTGAAGACCTTTTGCCTGAAGAAATTGCTTGAAAATGACTCGGTTCTGGCATTGCTCTCCAGTGGCCACTCCTATTCCGTATGGTCTGAGGGCCTCGGAAATGGTCGCGTGTCCTAAGACATCGTCGGGCGAAGTCGGCTCTTCTATCCAAAGAATCTTGAAATCAGTCAATTGTTTCATCCAATCAATGGCTTCATTGACGTCCCATTTCTGGTTGGCGTCGACCATAAGTGTGTTATCCCAACCGATCTCTTCTCGAATTATTTGAAGTCTAAGAGGAAATTAATTTTTGAAATGAGTAATTAATTTCAAACGAAACGG
>JAQGAJ010000933.1:0-11877 GCA_034689365.1 Liebstadia similis
ATTCATTGAAAATGTCTGATATAATCAAATAAATTATATTTAATTAATATGATCTTAAATTTGATACTTAAGCCGAAGTGGTTTAACCCTTATCGCTAAGAATAGTGGAAAATAACTAAAAAAAATCAAAAATTTTATTCTTTGTGGGAAAAAATTTTAAAACAGAACTGATATTATAGTTTCAAATGTTTTGAATCTAATTTTTGGTCTTAATTTGAATTTTTGAATATTTAAATCGCTATACACTTGGTATCTGACGCCAGAGCCGGCTTTGAAAAGAGTTTTGCCAAATGGTTGGCCAATCAAGAGTGCGGTCCCGATCTAAACGTGTTGGACGGGAGCGGCAATGACTCGGCTTTGCATTGGTTTGCGAAGAGCTGGCAGTCTATCGGGTTTTCGTTATTGCATTGACTTTTTGAGCACTTTTTTGTTAATAAACTTTTGTTCAAAAATTATTGTCAATAAGCAGTGAAACCGTTGACTAAAGTGTTTATGAGTTAACCCGTGATTGATATCACATCCGATTGTCATTTGGCTTAGAGAGTGATCTCAAGTTTGTTGCCTTTCCTATGGATCTTTGCGGGAGCGGTAGTTGTGTCGGGAGGACCGTAACACTTGAACACGAAGGTCACCACATCTTTGCCGAAGTCGGCTTCGAATCTAAGCGCACAAGAGTTAAGAGACTTCGGATTCAATCAATTGCTTTACTCGTTTGTGATCAGGACTTCCGGTGGTTTTCCCGAAGCGTTTTGGATAACTAAAAACAATTTGGTCACCACTTCGATGACATGGGCCGACTCGAAAACAAACGCTTTCCTCTGTTCGGAACGGGTTTCGTCCTAAAATCAAATGTAAAGTAAAACCATTTTGTGTCCAATTGTTGGTTACAAAGCAGATAATTAGCAGATAATTACATGTGAAGGGACACAACGGGTATGGATTACCACAATGTCATCGATGTAAGGACTCAGACATATCCTATATATTTGAGTGACAGGTATTCGATATTTGCATTGCATAGTCCTCGAGTCGAGTATTATCATTGCACTCGTGCTAATCACAAGAAGTTTCTGCACAAACTGACAAACAATTATTAACATTTCTAAATATAATCGACTCTAAAGTTTGACAATCACTACAAGTGTTGTGCAATTAACTCAAGTGATCATCAAATAAGACAAACCTTTCCACCACTTTTAGTAATTTTATTGACGACGTCAGCGAACACCACATATTGATCGCCCAATTCGTTGGAACACCTCTTCCAGCGGACACTCTGCCGAAGACGGATGTAATCGCCTCGGAATGGATGCGAAACACTCTTTCTATAGGAAGCCTTGCGATCGCGGAATAACAAACTCGCGGTAACTTTTTCTCGCATTCGATTTCGTGCCGTTTGATCGAAACGTAACCGATATCTATGGCACTGGGATTTAACAATGGGAAATGATTATATGAAGTTATAAAACATTGACTAACTCTCCACTTGTGGTAAAGTTTGCGCAACAAATAACTTGTATGTTGTAGAGAACGGGGCGCTGACGGCCACTCCCGAACCATTGGGGAAGTAGGAGGAAGTCGTTTGGACAACCATAACAAATATCTTTTCCGCTTTAAATTTGAATACAAATCAATTAATTAGAATAAGAAGTTGAGAGATATTCAAATCCTTACTTTCCATGTCTTGTAATTCCTTGCAATGATTCTCTGACAGAGGACTAATCTAATGAAGTACTTGCGTTGAGACCAACCCCTCCACACTTTTTGAACCAAAGTTACCAATTCATTGAGTCTGACAGTTCTGTACTCATCTAATTCAAGTACCTTAGGATAGAATTGTGTATTAGTGGTAAGAATTTAATCAAAAGTTCAATTCAGTGGTTCCATACCGTGGATAAATTCTTGATGAAGAGTTTGCTTTTGCCGAATGCATACTCTGAAGGATGAATTGGAAACTCTTTGAGCAGAAGTGTCACGTTCTCGATGGAAGATCCGGCCCGACATTCAGGCCAAGTGCTGTCCGATAACATTTTGTAGCGGTTGAGAAAAGAGTCGTAATCTTCTCTATAGAAATATCCATTCCTCTTGAGGTGTGAGACTTCGAGAAGCAACTGATACCTGACCTGATGCTGAACGAGAGACTTATCGAAGACTTGCGGTGTTTTCAGTTCATTAGGTTTAATGCATTTAATGAAATTCAATTGTTTTGATTGTATATTCTTTAACAAAGCACTGATAGATATTTTGAATTGACTGGCTATAGAGGCCGGTCTCTTGATCTGAGTTCGGTAGGGATTTCCTTCTGGGAACAGCACTTTCAGTAACGGGTGTTCACTTTGAAACATAACATACGATAAATCTCTATATAATATATCATTGTTTTTCTCAACAAATCCATTCACAGAATAAGTCACCTAAAGATCAAATCAATCAAAAAGTAATATATATTGAAAATCAAAGAGCGGTCGAAGAGTCTTACAGTTCCTGCAAAGTGTCTCAATCGGAAGCATTGCTGTGGCAGTGATGAAGAGCTCCCGGGATTGTGTTCACAGGAAATGGTCAAATGAGGCACTACTACAAAGTTTTTGCATCCGTGGCTTTCATAGTAAGGTTTCGAGCTTTCGAAGTGAGGACAGTCCTCAAACTCTTTGCTCAGGCTTTGGAGGAACAGCTCGTCGTTTATCGGCGTTGGTTTTAGGCACTCCTCTTCGAGCATCTCTAGGATTCCGTGATTGTTCTTCAGTGAAATTTGTGGTTAATTACAATTGTCTTCAGTGTCATCATTACCTTATCAATCAATTCGCAAATGAAGTGGTTATTGAAGTAATCAATTCTTTTCCATTGAATGCCCTAAAGGTAAGCAAGAGATGGAAATAGTGGTAATTCGTATTCATAACAAGTCTGTGATGTCTTGTGATGTCTAACCTCATTGATATATTCTTCCTGTTCGTACTTCAGTGTAAGATCAATAAAAATTTGCTGAAGTTTTTCATTGCAATAATTGATGAGAAATTGTTCGAAAAAATTTGTCTAAAAGTAAAGATAAAGTTCTTCAGAGTTGCAATAGATTGAGACAATTGTTTCGATTATACCTCAAAAGCTTCGAATCCATAGACATCAAGAATACCAACAGATTTGCGTTTACTTAGAACTTTTGGCTAAAATGTAACGAAAGACAAAATAAGCGATTGTGTAGTAATATTGTGGCGATTACTTGTACCTTGATCAAATCGTTGATTCTGTTGACAATCCAAGTGAAAAGGCGATTATATAATGCTTTACAATAAGAATCTCGAGTTCGTTTAGCCTATGACAAGAACATTAGTCTCGGTCGCGAAGGACAGGCCATACCTCAGCCGAGCAGAGGTCCGCCACAAACAATTCGTGTCGGGTTTCGATGATTCGTTGGGTGAACGCCGTCTCCAGGGCTGACATATCCGAGAGTAATAGCTCTGAGACGTCGTATAGTTCTTGAGGAAAACAAATGGTTAAGTGATGTAAATTAAAACAACGATCCAAACCGTATTGGTTGAGGAGAGCACAGCCTTCAGTGCCGTCGATGTTAGCCCGCGGTATAAATTGTAAATTTCCTAACTTTAGAACAGCGGATAAAATTTGAAATATAGAAACAATGTCTTCCGGATTGAAACCAATCGTTTCCATTGATCTCTAAGAGAATACAAAGAGATAATCAAATTATCAACGGTTTAACAATTTTATGCAAACCTTAGTTATAGAAAAATCGCTTTTGTCGTCGATCTCTTCTAACCTCGGAGTCGGACAATCACTTAATAAACTATAATTTTCATAATTTCGCTGAAGTTTCAGGAATTCTACGAATAAACCATGAATTCAATCAAATATATAAAATTGGGTTCGGATTAACATTAAAATCAAATACTGGTTGAGTCGTATAATTTAAAATTCAAAATGTGGTCAAAAAGATATTAAACGATCAAAAAATGAAGAATAAGTAGAGAATTGAGAACTCACTCAATAAATGCAAATCACTTCCACTGAGAAGTTGATAGAAAATATGAAAATTTCGTTCACCAACTGATTGGTTAACAACTCGTGACTGAAATTAATTTTAATTAATAGAGTTTTCAATTATGAAAAATACATTACCTTTTCTAACAAATCTTTTTGGACCCAAAATAAGATTTAAAATCATTAGGTTTTGATGTGAATTATACAAACTTACAATTAGTAATGTTAGCGCCCATCGGATCGCCTTTGAAGTTGAACTCGAGCTCTAAGAAAATGCCCTGAAATTGGAATTAAATTATATTTTTTATAAATTAAAACAAATTGTTTTCATACAAATCGCGAAGAATTGTTGTTATGAAGAGTCACTGCATTACCGAAAGCTGTATTCAAATAAATCAAAAAAGAGTAAAAGAATGGACGAAATGAGTGAACAAACCTTCGAGTATTGAATTCAAACAAAGCAACTGTTCCTTCAAATATTCACAATCTTCGGGAGGACTCGAACCGTATATCAAGTATTGTAACGCGATTTTCGCAGATTCTGATGTAAGTGTCGGTATTGAGTTGAAAGTAATCATCATTTATATTAATAAAACAATATAATTAATTAATAAAGAACATTTAACAAAACAAAATTGACATACATTTAACAAAATTACATCTTTTGTATATTTTAAATAAATTTCAAAATTTCTAATCTGATTAAAAAACAGATCATAAGATGCAGTGATCGCACTTCAACTGTCCAAATGCAGGGATGGCTAAAGTGGATCGGTTTCGGAGGATTAGGGTTTTGGTAGAAGGAAAAAGGTTGTGAAGTCTACTCTTTAGGCATCCCTTGCCAAAGGTTACCCATTGGCTCAATCCGAAGGGTCCGAAAGGAATGATTCGCTAAATTATAATATAAACATAAAATTCAAAAGTGATTGTATGGCAGAGAAGTATCATTTAAGTGATGACAAACTTTAAGCGACTTTAAAATTGAATTATTTGTAGAATAATATAAAAATTAGTTAGATATACCTGTCTTTCCGGACCCGCTCTCTGCAAAACAAATACAATTAAATCCATGTCTCAAACCAAATATCAATTGTCAAACAGACCTCCTGTTGTGACAATGCATTGGTCCAAATGTCTGTCTCTCATCGATTGGAAAACATGTTCAGAAACGGCATAACTGGAGGAGAATTGAATATATATTCAGATAAAAGAAAGAACGCGATCATTGATTGGCCGAGACTTACATATGTGGCGGTAAATCAATTAGGCTGTGATGTTGATAGGCAGCGATCACTTCGGCCGAAAAGAAGGACAACTTCTTGTAAGGGTTGACAGCGATGACCATCGTTCCGATATATGTCTGAGCGTTGCAAAGATTATAATTTTATTTATTTTCAAATAATGTAAATGATTTGGAGATTAAATTTGATTCTCTTAAAATTAATTTATAAGTTATAAATTATAACCAATGATTCATTAGTAATGAATATTGTAATCAAAACAGTATCGGAACGGAAGGACAGATGTCTTACATAGATTTGGTCCCTTTTGAATCGTTGGTGAAGGTTTGCAATCAGTGTCTCTTCATTTAAGGGCTCAATCAAAGTGGTGTCGGTTTGTCCGACCTCTTGGTCGAGACACAACACTTCGTGGACTTCTTGCCATAATTGCATTGACATTATATCCCCCGACAAATGCAATTCATATGAGAACGACCGGACTCTTCTACTTTGATTCGTCTATCAAATCATTGTTACATGAATTTACAGCTAATTCTCATCAACCAAAACATCATTTCCATCGACATCTTTGGATCAAATCAATCGCGTTCTCTCTTCTAATTTCAGTTTTCAGTCAGATCTTTAAATATGTAGGCTTTTAATCATCTGATGATAGATCGAGAATTCGATTCTTTACTTAATAGTGGATATAAAGTATTCATTGGTAATTCAAATTAAAAATTATGAGAGGGGGAGGGAGGGAGAGGGAGGGAGAGAGAGAGAGAGAGAGAGAGAGAGAGAGAGAGAGAGAGAGAGAGAATCTCAGACCTGTGCCGAAGTAGACGACACTTACCGGCAAACGGAACGATGAACTCCTGTGCTGTTGGGGTGGAGGCAGTTGTTTGGCACCGGAAAAGGTGGGACTCGGGAGAGACCGGTGTCGTCTGACTCGCGAGTGTACGTTGAAGAGTGCCGGGTGTCCGGACTGGTCTCCCGGCACATGCAGATGATTACCACTTCCTCTGATATCACCGGTCGCGGCTCCGGGCCTGATATGCATATCGGCACTGGTCTGGGATCGGGACCGTCCGTCTTGTGGGTAGTTTGCCATATCATAATTCGCTCCCTAGAGGGTGAAAAAGTCAACATCATGGTAAAGTTTTGCTCTAATAAGACACTAATTGAACAATTATGATGTCCAGGAAATGATCTTCGGTTAGAAAAATTACATTTTTATTCATATTTTTGGCCACGAATTACGAAATACAATATGTTTTGCAATAATGAAGTGAAGAAAAGGTAAAATAAAAAACATCTCAACTCTTTTGATGACAAAATCTTGTGTTCAGAGGAACGGTCTGTTAAATAACGGGTTCGGGTGTTGAATGAAAAATACTCATTACTCGGTTATTCTTATGATAAACAATATTTTTCACTCAGAATAAGAAGAAAAGATTTAATCACTGGATATGAAAAATGTTTACAAAACTCTTTGGACTCAAGAAAACAATTTTTCGGCTGAAGAGGAAGTAATTCTGACGATCAGTAAAGAATATTTTTGTTTTGATAATATTTTTTGTTCAAATTATTATCAGGTCATAAATCAAAATTACGAGACAATAAATGATTGGTTAAGTCAATTGACGAGATGAAGAGCTCCGACCCAAAGGTCCTCTCAGACCCTCATTAATCATAATTAATTAAAATTCAAAAATAAATTAAAGAATCGATTGAAATGTAAATTTGAAAATAAGTAAAAACAAAATTAATATCATTTAAGAAAAACTTATTATAAATTCATTTTTTGTTTTCGTTGTATTTGAAATGAATTAAAGAGATCGCGATATTTCGGTAATGAGAGTAAATGTCGGGTTCGGGTGAGATGTCTGGCTCTGGAGGGGACAGCCATCAGGTGGACGGCGTTCTTCGCGATGGCTGACTGGACTGAGTGACCGACGATTGAGTGCCGGCACTGACGCTACCGCCAGTCGGGTCGCCATTACATCGGGTCGAGACTATGGGCGCTGTCGAGTGTGTGGGACGGGTGGCCACCAGTTTGGGTCTGGGAATACGAATCGGTTGAATGTCGAGCCAGGCCTCCATTGCGATACAAGATTAGACACAAATCACTTCCAGACAAAGCACTTCTTGAGCACAAGGTTTGAGGAAAACTGAATAACCGTTTCCTCGAGTTTGAGCTCACTTTTAGTTTTTCTTCCTTTTCTCACAATTAATTAATTAATTTCTTTAAATGACTTTTGACTTAAACGAAGGACTGGTGTGTGAAATAGCAGTTGTTTGAGCACAAGTGGTGAGCACAGGTCTGTCGGCCGTTCCCTTTCGGTTGAGACAACTGTTCCAATGTCTCAATACTGGCAATTGAGATGTCAGGTATGACCTGAGCGTTGAGACAAAGACCAATACACTTGCACTTCAGCACTAGAGAGAGCACAGACAACCACACATCGAGCGATGAGCACAGAATGAGTAGTGAAGAGCACAGTCGGTATCCCTTAACCCGAAAGGCGATGCAAACAGTTTCACAAAACAACTTTGAATGGGGTTTGGGTTATGTGTGTGTGTGAGTGAGTGCTCGGTCTCTGAATGAGTGTAAAACAGAAGAAGTAGGACCGGGAGTGGAGTCAGCACTACATCACACACACCATAAAGCAATAGAAACCTTGATTCTGATCAACCGATACTCCCGAACCTGTGCTCAACACAGCACACAAAACATAGCCCTCGGTCTCTGTGCTCTCTCTCCCTCTCCTTCTCTACTCTAGTATTCTTTCCTTCTCTCTCCTTCTTTTTAGTCTTCTCTCCTTCTCTCTAGTATTCTCTCCTTCTCTCTCTTCCATATCATCCAAATCTTTGCTGTTTTGATATATACCAGGGATGCCCAGGGGGATGAGCCCAAAATCCCCCAGGACAAATTTTGAACCTAAAATCCTCCCTGAGATCGAAGCGAAAAATCCCCCCTAGTTCCCCCAAGGAACTTATGGAAAAAAGTTGCGGAATATCCCTCCCTTATCCCCCTGAGTAGGTCGAGCTTGGGCATCCCTGATATATACCTTATTTTTATTCCAAAAACTCACGAATAAGTTTCTCATTACTGGAATAGGAAAACAATGAATACTTGATTTGCTTTTTGCAATGCATAAGAGATATGTCTGTTATTACAAGACGATAGACAAATAGACTGACAACGAGTTGTTTTTGTAGAGCTATGGTCTACTATTATGTATAGTGAGACCAGTTTTGTCTCTATTATCGGCCCAAACCAGTAATAACTTGTTTAAGTAGACTAAAATTTGAATATAGATATATAGATCGATATGCTCTGAATGTATAATCTAATAGCTCTACTCTACTAAAACAATCGATTTACAATTACCTAGTTTTGTCTCAAATTAACCTTTTCTCATCATTTTATACGTGAGAAACTTATGTGAAAGCATAATTGCTTGTAAATTAGTCTGAACACGCTCAAATTATCATCAAAAGTATTTGTTTTGGCTCTATACCACCTAGTTCACATGAAAATTGTGATACACTTAATCAATTTGGAAATATATACTCATATTCAAGGAAATATTTAGCTTGATGATTTAACAAACCATGAAATTCAAGGTATATTGATGAAATTTATCATGCTAAACCGATAAATTAAATCTACACCATATGTTTGCAATGGGGATGAAATAATATTCCTCTAGACTTCAGCTTAAGAAGAGGTCGACACCTAATGGACGGTTCGACTGAGGGATAGACGGCTCTCATTCTCTCAGACATTCAAATGCTTTGTCCGGTTCTCGACTTATTCGAGAGAATTATCTTTTTTTTGGTTCTCAGGCCCGGACTTTCAATCAGTACTTTTGAAATGCAATTCTTATGCAATTCTCGGCCGCAGACAAAGCACAGGCAGTGGTAAGTGTTTGGTGTGGTCTGTGAGTGAGTATAGTGTCTGATCTGTCAGTTTTGTTGTCCGGTTTGACTGGTAATCGGGTGGAGAAGAGTCGGCAGACTTTTCAATAGTTTATGCGCTTCAGTGAAGAAAAAAAAACTTATTTTTCATTTTCTTTTATATAATTTTTTTTTCTTCAAAAATAAATTTTTCTCTTCTCTAGTCTGAGCACAGGTTAACGAATAATACGTAAGACGTTTTGCGGTCAACACTTAGTGCCGGAACGGTTGAGGGCGAGGACAGGCGGCGGAAATTGTAGTGCTGTTAGTGATGATGACGGGGCGGCTGCCAGTGTTGGCACTATTGCTCGAGAACAGGCCAACCATTTGTGTGTGCAGTCTTTTAGCTAAGATCACAAGTTTTCCCACGCAATAAATGGCTGAAGAAGTTTAGCGGCAAACAAGTTGTGCCCGAAGTGTGTCGACGACCCCTTTGTCTAACTAACTAAACATCAAACCTAACGTCAATAATAGCCTCTGCTCTGCATAATGTGGCCGATCAGCCGCTCCCGACCTCCCTCTTCACCTCTCTTTCTCTCTCTCCCTCTCCGCCGAAATTTATTTAAATCTATATAAAAATAAAACCTTTTCTCTGAGAATATAAAAGTTAAATAAACTTTGATTTTTTTTTCTCTCCGACTCTTATCAGAAGTAATAAAAGTAGAGATAAGAAGTCGGGAACCGCTTGTCTTTGTGTGTATGTCTTCAATGGGCACTCCATCTGTGACTTCTTCTATTTGGCCAGAAGTGTATCCAAAAAATAATAATCATAATTATATTTTTGGTGTCTGAGAGCCCAAAGAGCACAGTATCTGATAGGGAGAGAGAGGGCTGACCCCCGAAGACTCAAACCTACACTTCAATCGCTAATAAAAATTGATTAAAATTTAAGTTTATTTTTCCTGAGCTCTCATCTCATCGCACATCACTTCCACTCGACTTGTCTTAACACAACTGACAGCTTATCTCAACTTAATTTTGCAGAACTTCTTTGCGAATAGAATATGATAGAAGATAAAAGGTCTTGGCTTAGATCAGATTGAGTGTGTGTGTGACCAGGATGTTGATAATAATGAAAATAGCGAACCATTTCGAGTGTTTTCAAGATTATCATCTTCAAGATGATGAGTGAAGTGCTTGATAACAATTTTAAATAGCCAAGTGCCAAGAATACCTTGCTTGTTCTTGCTCATCCCTGCTTATTCAAACATAATCTATTTAATTCTTTCAAATTCGTGCTCATCCCTGCTTATTCTAGCTCAATCTGGCTGATTTTTGCTATTCTGCTCGTTCTAACCGATTGCCTCTAATTCAAGCTCATCCTTGCTCATCACTGCTCAAACTGGTTCATCGCTGGTTCATCCCTTGGGCATCCCTACTCTGCACAACCCCTCACACACACGCACTGCCAAAAGGATTTGAATTGAGATCTTAAGCGTTACCTAAAACAGAGATCTCTTTTTATTTGATAAAAGGTTTTGAGTTTAAGAAAAAATTGAAATCCAATTTAGAGGTCATGTCATGTCTTGTTATGTATTGAATAGGTTTGTGGTGTTCTGTCTGTACTCAAAACATATGCCGAACAATGGCTTCTAATACAGAGCACAGACACAGATTTTAATGACTTGTTTTACTCGAAACGAGTCGATAGAAAGTCATAGACATATGACTTGCTTTTTATTGCCATAAATATAGCACATCATAAGGTATACTATAGTAGGGTATGTAAGGCACAGGTATTGCATATGTATTGGTAATCCGTGAGCAAACATAACCCTAACCTAAATAATAAACCTCTCGGTCTTCGGTCTCTCTCACAGAGGGATCGACTCGTATTTTAATGACTCCTAATTTGGTTGGGAGAGAGAGAGAGAGAGAGAGAGAGAGAGAGAGAGAGAGAGAGAGACCAACCAATTGAAATACTCAATACTCACATAATTTCATTCATTATTTTTATTTGTGTTTCACTTGAAATTGCATTTAAATAATGACTAAAACATTTGATTAATCACTAATTGAATTAATGAATGAAATAACCGAATGATTGTGAGTGGGAGTGAATATCACTCAGAGATGTGAATAGAAAAAAATCTGCCATTAATTTAATAGACTTTATTCTTGGCATATATTCCTATATATTCTGTATTTTTGTTGGTCTACTATCTGCCAGAGCAGAGACGCGCAGATCAAAGACGAGCTCAGACTCAGCGCTCGCATCACTTGCACAGCACAGCATCGCATCCCTAACCCATTCCCGCATCACAACTATCCATGTCTTAGGTCTCAGCTTTCAATTTATAATTTTGTTTAATTTACTTCAATTCAATTCTCGCGTCAAATAAATCGATTCAACATTTGATTTAAATTCGAAACAAAATATTTTCGATGAAAATAATCTGACATTCGATACAAATCCTAAATAACTGTAAATACTTGTCAAACAAATGCTAGATATTGTTTGTAAAGTTGAATAATAATAATAATCGATTGAATGCTCTATTAATTGACTATTAATCGAAAAAAATATTTAAAAAAAGATCTAAAATAAGAAAACGGTTGACATTGTTTGGTACGACTGTTGGGATAGCCTTTTCAAGGCTGTCTCGAGTCTTATGTCTCCGTTTCTGGCATTCATTCAAATCAATTAACCCTTTCATTAGATTTTGTTATATAACTGGTAATGAAAATACAAAATGTGTTAAAT
>JAQGAJ010000934.1:0-11875 GCA_034689365.1 Liebstadia similis
TGTTTTGTTATTTAAAGTCGTTTTCATTTTGAATGAATAAAAAATAATATATTTAGCCGTTTATTGACTTCGACTTAACAATTGTTTGTTTAGTTTGAATCGATTGCGATCGACATTCAGATTATCATTTGATCGAATTGATTGTCTTCGCGATCACCAAAACCTCGAACTAAATCTCGATTATATTGAAGACAAAATGCGAAAAGACATCAATTTTTCGATTCAGCATTGGGTCGAATGTATTAATGACTTGATCTAAATTAAATTGATTCTTATTTCGAGTTTCGATTTGAAGATTAAAAGTAAATAATAAATCAAATTAAGAAACGAATCGTTAAATAATTTTTGATTAACTGACAAAAAGGGGACAAAAGTTGTGTTATTGTCGTTGTCTTTGGATTTAAGTGATCTTCGGTTTAGAGATTTGTTTACATTTGTTCCACTTCTTGTCGATTGTCATCACTTGAGATCTGAGTGTCAGCCGAAATGGCGGCTCTCCTGAAGAAGAGAGCGCTCGCGGAATATAGTCAGTCCTCAACTCAAGTATGTCTTCGAGTGATTGCCATCTTTTAGATCTGATTTAAATGATTGATATTTAGGAAGAAGTATCCCAACCGAAGCATAAGAAGGTTCGGTTGGCCAGAAAGCCGAAGAAAGACTCGGCATTCGATGAGTCGGGTCATCGCTATGACCAAGATTTGAGTCCATTGAAATCGGGTTCCGAAACGGCAAATATCTCAGAACTGTTCAGTTTATTCCAAAGAGGAAGTCGGGAATCAATTGATGACAACCATTGCCAACAGATATATAAGAAACTGATGAGTAAAATGAATAAAAGTCGGGATCCGATCGTCAAAATGTCTTACATGACTGCCATCAAAGAACTTATCATTGATTTCGATTCTGTTATTCAAATGTTTGGACTGAACTCAATCATTGAAGACTTGTTATCATTACTCAAGTCTTTGTCTTCACATATAGTGATCGCAGAAATTCTCAATACTTTGCATAAATTAGACCAAAAGTTTGAGATCAGTTCCGAACATAAGCTTAATATCATGAGAACCGCCAAAGAGTTGCTTCAAAGCAGTTGCAATCATGTGGTGAAGAACGAGTGTTTGTCACTATTGGTAGACTTCGCGCCCATATCTCATAACCCGAACGAAAGCACTTCCGATTTGAGTCACTTTCAGGTCGAATGTATTGCAATCATTAAATTGTTGCGGGATTTCAGTCATTATCACGACTCTAGAGTTCGCTCAACTGCTTTGTCATCAATCGTAAGACTTGTTTAGATTTAATCCCAAGTTATTAATCACTTTTTCGAATATTAGTTACGACTTCACGAAAGAGGCGTTAAATTAGATATAAGTCTTTACAGCGAATTCTGTGAATTACTTAACGATGACTACGAATGCGCCCGAATTACCGCTTTGAAACTTCTTTTGGTTATTAGTAAACTATACGCCGATTGGTCTCTATTTTTGTCTTAATTTTATTTTGAATTAATGATAATTATTGTTAATATAGTTTGGTTTGCGTTAATGACGGCGACGAACAGATCCGTTTGGCCGACGACGCCTTCGCCAAAGTCTGTTCAATGATAAACGACCCGTCGATGAATGTTAGGGCGGAATCAGCTCTGCTCTTGGTATGGATCAAACGTATGATAAGCTCTTAACAAAATATTGTTTGTTAGGGTCGTTTCACTCATATCAGCCCCAATTTTCTGGAACAAACATTAGACAAGAAATTGATGTCTAATTTAAGGGTAAGTTTTTAGAAATAATTATTTTATAAAACTTTTAATCGATTTTATAGAAGAAAAAGTCGGCGCATGAAAGACATCGACAGACTTATGAGACGGGCGAATGGTCTAGTGGTCAGAAATGGGCAGACGATGCTCCTCACGAAGAACTATGTCCAGACACCGTTAACCTGATGAACATCGGAGCGTGCGGTGCATTCATCCACGGACTCGAAGATGAGTTCTTCGGTAAATCAAAAAATGATTTTGACTTATATTAATGTATTTGTGTTACTCAGAGGTACGAATGGCAACCCTCGAGAGTCTGAGCCAATTGGCAAAACTCTTTCCTTTGTTTGCGACTCAAGCCTTAGATTTTTTAGTGGATATGTTTAACGACGAAATCGAAGACATTAGACTCAAAGCGATACAATGTTTGACTCAAATAAGTATTGAGAATATAGTTCTTCGCGAGGATCAGATCGATATAATATTAGCCGTTTTGGAAGACTTTTCTATTGATATTCGCGAAGCACTTCACGCAATGCTTTCGAACTGCAAGTTGTCGTCGAAGACTGCTCTCAAGACATGTATTGTCAATCTCTTGGAGAACCTGAAGCGTTATCCTCAGGACAAGGACTCGATTTGGCAGTGCTTTCGCAAACTGGGACTAAACCATCCGTACCTGACTCTGGCTCTCGTGCCTGACTTACTTGGAATTCATCCTTTTCTTCATTTACCCGAAACTTCTCTCGAAGACAATGGATGTGAGTTTCAGATGTTTAATCTGATTTTGAATAACTTATTCTTCTATACAGACGTTGCGATTCTTATTTTGGTGTTTAATGCCTCCAAAGAGTGCATTACAACCATAGATCTGTTCGAAGAACACATTTCACGTCATTATTACTATTTGAGAGACACTTATCCCTCACTCGTTCCTCATTTGTCGATATCTCTGAATGATTGCAATCAAGTGTCTGACGACTCGTCAATCATAGTCCAGAGCCGGAGCCGATCCGATGCTTTCCTTTTAAGGATTTTCGAAAGAGTTCGAAAAGTAATGGCAATAAATGAAACATCAAATCAAACCCAAACTTCAATTCTTGAGCATTCAATTCGGTCAGAATCGGAACTAATTTTCGAAAACGTTTAATAATTTAATTCAATTGACAGTGACTTAAGACAATTGGCTGAAGTGCAGCCCTCACTGTCGGCCGCCTCGCAGTTCCTGAGGTCATACCTTCAGTGCCAAATGTCTCTCCGAAGAGTGAGTTCAAACGATGTTGCGATCGATTCTTATAAACAAAGATTTGTCAATAGATTCTGTCGAATAACAATTGGATCAATACTTTCCTTTTGTCTGCACTCCAGTCGAGTTCATTTCGAGCATCCATTCAACACGTAATCCACTCTTTTGTTAAATCTCTAGACTTTCATCCCTTTTCTCAACAGTTATTGAGTACAACATTCTCTTTGGTTAATCGCTTCCATGGCTTACATCCGATTCATTTGGTTTGTATACAACAGACACGACTCAAAGCGATGGCTCTCCAACTGATAGCCATAATTCACGGCAGCAATGCGTCCGCACTCGCTCTTTGCGATGCCTTCATCTCTGAAGTCGAATATTTGCAAAGATTATTGACTGAAAACAATTTGAGTGCCGACACAATGACTGTGAAGATGATGAAAGAGATAAGTCTATTAGAAGAGCCCAAACCGGGAACTGTTGCCCGAGTATTGAAACCATTGTTTCTCTCGACGTCTGTCTCTCATATAACAGATTTGGTTTGTCTTTAAATTTCTTTTAAACAAATTTTAAATCAATTTTAAAACTTTTAGGATATTATGTTAAATGAAAATACATTTTCCGATTTGGTTCGACTCCGTATGACTTCGGCCACAATCAATGAGCCGACGGGGAAATCGGATACTCCTCTAAAATTCACGGCCGGACTCATATTGGGATTGCCTTTCGATGCGTTCATCGAAAATGTTTCGGATATTAAATATATAAGAATTAAAGTAAGAATTTCTTAATATATATATTATTTTGACATTTGTTTCGTCGATCTTTAGATTCGATATCCAGACCAACAAATTCAAGTGGTTTTCCCGAAACTGACGGACTTTCGACTAATAGAGTCTTCAAAAGAGCCAAAAGTAAGCAAATATCGATTGTACACAACTGTCTATCTGTCGCACGGAATGTGGGCCGAGTCGTGTCCGGTCGACATCGGACTTATGCTTGACTTCAGAGACACTTCTTCGACAACATTGACCGCAACTCAAATCTCAACGACCACTAAAGGCAGTGGTATTAAGAGCACAAAATCAGAGGACAGTCTAGTGATAGACATCTGTAAACCCGTTCGCATATATCTCTCCCCAAAAGCCCCCAAAAAACTCGTCATTTAATTAATTATTTAATTTGAATAAAAACTAATTTAAAAACAATTGAATTCAAACTCTTTTAGCGATTTCGATAGCGATTCGACAGCCGTTGGAAATGACATTATATAAGACATTATAACCGAAAGCCTTTTCGGCCTCGAATTTAATTCCGGTCTCGAAGTGATGGTTCTCTTCGTCTCTGAACTGTTTTATCGTTTCGATCAAATCCTTGTGTTCTTCGACATCGTCTTCGATCAATTGTCTCAATTGGCTGTCATAATGTTTGCTAATCACGTCTTCGACGGCTACAGTGCAGGCCATCGCGGCCTTCGGTCCCATCAGAGCAGTGGCCGCTCCCAACCCGAAGCCGGCAATACTCCAAAGGGGTTCGAAAATACTTTTGCGGACGCGATGTCTGACCACTAGTTTCTCGAACCTCCTCAAGTGGTCCTTCTCCTGATCCCACATCTCTTGTATGACCGGCGAGTGTTTGGGATCATTGCGGAGAACAACCATTTGTCCCCAATAGATACGGTCTGCGGCCAACTCTCCCGAGTGGTCGACGCGAATGATTTGGTCGTAGAGTTGTTGTCGTCTTCGCAACAGATATTTGGCCGAAGTATTCAATCGAGACATTTGACCACAAATTGATTTAATCCAACAATTATTTCAAAACATTTCAATTCATTCAATGTTTACATAACTTTGTTTACAAAACTTTTTGCTTTGAGAGTGCGCTCAGAGTTTGAGAGAAGAGCTCACACTTTGAAAGTGTCTTCACTTAAGACAAACCATCGATAGATTCGTTCAAACCTTTGGTTAATAACCCGAAAGTGGTCTCAAATTCGAAGAAAATTGAGTCTTCGATGTCATGGCTTAACATCGAAAGGGAATATCGAATAGTTTTAGCGATTCTTTGGTTTTTACCATATTTTTGTCTCATTGAAGGCAATTGTAGTTCATTTGTATAAAAACAATTGATCCGAAAGTACATCGAAGACAATCGAATCTGTTATAAGAAATGGTGAAAAAGTAATCCAAATATAAGTCTTAATTAATGGTCAAAAATATTTTCAGTGATATTGGAAATGATTTAATTTTATTCGTAAGAAATGAAAATAATCAGAGAATGCGATTTCGGTAATCAGTGTTCGGCCTCCGCGTCGTCGAACTGTCCGATCACTTCCATCGGCTCCTCGGAGTCTCCGTTGGCGAACGAGTCGTCCCTCTGATTGGATGGCAAACCCCGTGAGTTCTCGGCGGCGGCGACGTCATAGACAGTGCCGGACATCTGGTTGTCTTCGGTGTCAGACTTGTCCGCTTCCTCATTGACATCTTCGTCCTCGTCTTCCTCTTCAGAGACCGAGTCATTCGGGTCGGGATGTAATGCCTGGCACTCAGACATTGCTTTAAACATTGCTTCCAAATGAGTGTTGTCTTCGGCAACGAAACGGATTTCCTTCGGTCGACATTCGCTTTCATCGGCTGAAAGGATAACACGATTTCGTAATAAATGTTAAAATATTTAAAACTTTATTTAATCGATAGAAATAAATGCAAATCTCAACAAAAAATCATTTCAACCGAACTCTTCTGTACATTAGTTGTCTCTAAAACTCTCAAAAGAAAACTATTTTTTATATCAACTCTAATATAATAATAATTTTTAATACAATTTTCATCTCTTAATTAAATTCTTTATCAATGACTCAAAATATCGCTTAAAAGCTATGAATTTAAATGATTTGTAGTTTTGATTCATTAACTAAAATGAATATAAAAAACGATAACATATTTCCTAATGAACTGAGAATGTAATCAATGATCGAAAGGAGGCGTCAATTATTGAATTTAGTGGCAGAAGAAGGCGGCGAAGAATCGGATGTCTTCACACGATTCAGACGATCGGCCGATGACATGAATTCATTGTTGAACTCGTTTGCGTCCATTTTTAATATATAGGGTATAATACTTTCGATTTGAACGCTTCCGATTAGACCCGAGAAGAATAGCTCTTCAGTAATGTTTGGCAGTAAAGACCGGAGAGGAAGCAAACGAAGAATGAGTTTCGCGAACCGATCGCCGGAGTCTTCGGGAGAAACACTGGTCTCGTTTATGTAAAGCCTTAGTTCGCGGACAGACTTCTCCTGGAATTTCTCGATTTGTCTGCTGTTCATCATTAGACCAATGCCTGCGTTCTCTGGACTGAACAGAACAATAGCCTTAAGGTATGCGTACTCGCGGTCATCGACTGCGAGCTTCTGAAACGAATTGACAAAGTCTTGGAGTTTGCAGATGTGGTCCGTCACCTGTTTTACCCTATGGAGGGATAACTTGTCCTGTTGTAGGGTTGTCTGCAAATGGGTTATTATGGCCGACAATATGGTCGCCAAAGACATCACTTGCGAGGTCTGTGCCAGTCCTAAGACAAAGAGCTGACACCAACAGCCCCTCACGAGTGATGTCTGAACGTCAATAGACATGAGTTGAAAGGCAGGGATTGATTGCGCCCAATGGACAGACAGGAACAACAGTCTTGAGGCCGACTCACAAATGTATTGAAGTGAGAGGAAAGACGCGCCCGCTATGGGAGGCGTCAGATTGAAAGCGAAGTGCTGTTCAGTAAGAAGTGGGCCATCGATTTCGAACAGATCTTCGTTGTCATTGTTTTGTCCGCAAACAGCGTCGAGTGCACCGAAAAGGAAAGCCGTCTGTTCTGAGCCTGACTTAGAGCCCGACGCTATTTTGGCCATTATATCGAAGGCCGCTTTCGATATCATTAGGTTCTGGCGATCACTTGAATTGTTCGCCTCTTTTGCATTCGACTTATCATAATTAGTCTCATTGTTAGCACCGGTTTCGTCAATATTACGAACTAATTTGTTTATATCCGACCTCTCATTAGAATTAGCATTAATGGCTGCGACGGCCACCTGTTTGAGGGCCATTAGATTGGACACAACGTTAGCCAAAGTACTTAAATCGCCATTTGGTTTGGATGTGTGGCCCGAATGACCGGTTTGGGCCTCCATTAGTGAAAGAGCCGATTGATTGTCAAATATTTTCGACATGTCTGGTGTCGAAGAGTTGCCTCGAGGAAGAATAGGTCGATGTGATGGCGTCGAAGAAGTGCTGGTTGTCGTAAATGATCGAGAGGTCAAAGATTGGCCGGAATTAGTGGCCGCCGCCATCACCGCATGTATAGCACTGGCACTGCCTTCCAGTGAGAGTGGTTTGCGTTCGGGCTGACAGTGATCGGCTCTCATTCCCATTGTTAGACATTTCTGAAGTCTGCAGAACTGACATCTGTTCCGGTGATGTTTAGTCACTTCACAGTCTTGGTTCGCACGACAGACATAATTCAATTGTTTCCTAACACTGCGTTTGAAAAAGCCTTTACATCCCTCACAAGATATGGCGCCGTAATGACGACCCGAGGCTTTGTCACCGCAAACAACACAGAATTCTATTGTCTTCTTCTCATTGGAAGTGTTTAGCATTCCGGGGCTCTGAAGAGTCATATTAGGAAAAGACATTCGGGAACTGGAAGTGGGCGGCGGTGACTCATCCCGATTATCGCAGTCTTCGGGACTTCTGGCGATCCATTCGGAGCCAGAATTGTCAGCCGAGTTATCATAATCGAGACCCATCGCCACGATAGCACTCGGAGATGTCGGAACACTAATGAACTCCGTCTCGGGATCGCCAATACTGTTATCGCCACCACTGGAGGGACTGTCGGGTTCACACTTTATGGTCAGATTAGTCCTGCAATTGTCCGTTTCGGGCGGTTTGTTCACCATATCGTTAGTTTGGGTCAGGAATTGAAGTTTCGATGTCATAACAAAAGTCGAGCCATTGATCGACTCATCAAAGTTTGAGAGCGAACTCTTTGAAAGAGATTTTATGTCCAGTTTTGGCGAATTATTACTTAACCACATATGAAGTGAATTGGATTTGAATGACACTAATGTCTGAACATATTTTGAGTTAGTTTTGGTCGAGAAATAACACAGAAGGCAACGGATGCGACGAATACCGCATTTGAGATACAAATTAACTAAAGTTGTAATTTAGTGACGATTCGACACAATATGCAAACACTGATGAAGTGGTTGTGCATTAAGTATCAACTATTGGTCGGTCAGTCGAAAGAAAGAAAACAATCGATTAGAGGTCAGTTAAGACAGACTAGAGTTAAGAATAGGTCAGTCCTTCTGAATTATTTCCCCTCCAAATCACAATATATCTACAAATCATTTAAAAGCTCTCAATAATAGCCGCGAAAGAGTTAATCCAAGCATTTGAAGCGTTTCTCAACTAATGTCTGACCAAACGGGAGAAGAGTGAGGACTCACCCGATTCTGTGTCGCTTTGGTCGCGATCCTCGGCCATCAAATAAAGACATTCGGATTGAAAGTTAGTTAAGTCTCTGGAAATGGCGTGAAGTGATATCAAAGGGTATTCCAATTGAAATCCCTGTCCGTTGTCTGTGAGCCACGAAAGACTGAAAAGACAATTAAGAATAGAGTTGTGATCAATAGGAAGAGGTTAGGAGTGAGGACTGGAAGTGTTAGACACTGTTAGAGTCCCTAAACTGGTCTGAACTCTATTGAACTCTAACTCTGTGCGAAAAGGTGTCGACTAAACGGCAAATGTTGGCCTAAATTCTGATCATTATATGAATAATGAGTTGTCTTTACTTTTGCTTTCCTTTTACGATAAAACAGTTTCGAGTGTTTCATAACATCTGAAACAAGACCTCAGGAAAGAGTGTATGCCTTCGACACTGATTTACAAGAGTTAATGTCAGTTCATATTCATTGGTGATCAGGAATGAGGTCGCGATCTGTTCATCGAGTTGTGCCGCCACTGGTTATGGCAGGCCTTACATCACTCATACGCTAAACAAATGTTAATTCAATTCAAAACATTTGACTCTTTTCTGATACGAGTATTTCAACTAATTCTTATGCATTTATATTAAGGTCAGACCAAAGACAACCCAAAGAGAACCCAAAGACAATACCAAACACTTCGGCAATCGAGTCATCAAAGCTATAAATAAGCCAATTATGGGAAACCAAATCAAATAAATACCAGTTTTCCGCTATGAACAGAGTTCCGGTTCCGAGGCTCGAGTGGTCAACAAATACCGTAGTATTGGACTCGCGATGTCTCACTTCATCTACTGATGGCTCACACAATGGCCGCAAAGACACTAACATTGCGATTACGGACAGTCGGAAGGGATGTCTTCGGTTTGTTTGATGTCTTCGATGTCTTCAATGATCTAATTTCGACGATATCTTCAACTGATGTCAAAATGATGTCAATTAAGTGATGATATTATAAAAGATTAATACATTTGCGACGCATTTCAAGACTAATAGCAATGGATATTAATTTTGGTACAAATAATGCGGACTTCAGTTGAGTTGAGTTGAGTTCGCACTCAATCGTCAGACCTATGGCTCAGACCTATGGCTCTAAACCTATGTCTCATTCAAAGCTATGCATTGCTATCATTGCCTCTGAAGGCAGTGCCGAAAGGAATAGAGGGTCACCACTGACTGCCTTCAGAGGGCGGGTCATGAGGTGACGTCGACGGTCAGGTCATTGCCCGAAAGGCACCGCACAAGTGCTCGACTCAAAGAGTAACAGCACTCGACTGCACAGCCGACGAATAGCTCGGCTTCAAAGGGGAACACTTGACTTAACTTTGAACTAAACTAAACTCCATTCGTGTCACAGAAGTGATGCCCAGGTCTTAACCATCAAGAGTTCAATGCCTTTCTCTGACCTCTCATTTTGGGCTTTCATTGCTTTTGTCTCTTTTGGATCGGTTTGACCTCAACTGAAGATATCAGTTGTGCGAACAGACCTGACCTAACTTTGATGTAGAGTTGATGGCAATGATAGTCATGATAGGGATGATAGTCATGATATCGTGGATTCACTCTTCACATCTCTTCACATCTCTTCACATCTGTGCCATTCTCTTACCCTAACTATACTAATCATTCTAACTGTAATCGAAGATCCAGTTATGATCAGTCAAAGAACAAATTAGTTTGGCTTAGTTTAAGACAATTTGCATCACGGGTTGGGATCAACTCAAGTGACCCATTGATGACATTACTAGTGATTCACTAATTAGTTGTGATATAAGACCTGAAATCGAGTAAACGATTAGTCGAGTAATTGAATGCAATTAAGAGTCCAATCAATTGAATTCAATTGAAATGACCGACACTTTAAGGCCAGTCGTGTCTGAGAGTCGATCACTTGAGCGCAGAATCACATGATTTGTTTGAAAACAAACATTTATTACATTTAATTGATCGTCAGTTTTAGTCATAATTCCACACTCGGACCGACTCAGTGGCCACTGAGCGGTCTTTCGGTGGTCAGAGATGTGGCCATACATTATACGTATCAATAGTAAGGCCCTTCTGGTTATGATCCTATCTTTGGGAGCGCTTCTCGTCTTCTGGTACTACATATTACTCGGTTCTAAAGACAAACTCATCACTTCTTCGATGGTCACCTCCAGTCTAGATCTCAAGAGATTACTTATAGGTTTGCATTACTCGCCGGCATTAATGTCTTGATCTAAATAATGGTAATCAATGTTCGGTCACATCGGAAAACATATGCGATCGAGGAATAAATGAAAGAACAAATCAGTATTGAGTGATATTTGTGGCCAATCTATGATTTAATATATGATTAATCACTAAAACTGAATGAGACTTTAAAGCCGGTCATTAACCTATCGTTTAATATCAATCTTAAGATTCTTAAGTCAATTGTTTGATTGACAGCGAGTATCGTCGCTTCTGTTCGCGGCGGACAACAAGTGGTCAAAGTTCGCAACGATAATGATCTGAAGCAGAAGAGTAAGGGAAAGACAAGAGAAGGGATCGACGATGTCCTCACTCATGGTTAGTGGCAATGATTGTCTGCTCAAAGAAGTGACCATTTGTTTTAGAGAATGTCGAATATGTTTTCGGTTCTCATGTTTTTAATGATTTTATTGGCAAATATAATAGATTTCATTGATTATGCATTTATTAATTATTAATGATTAATAATCACTGATTTAAACGTTTTATTGAAATTTAATTATTAATTGAGATTTCGGACTAAATTTTGAGTGAGCTTATCAAGGTATTTAATTTAGGGCACATTAGCCATTTGGCAAAATCAATTTCACCATGATACATTGAATACACATTGAGAGGCAAATGTTTGCTTTGAAAGAAGAAACGATATGAAAACTGTATCATTCAATCATTCAAAAATTGACCTTTACAAATTGACTCATTGTGTTGACTAAAAATATAAGATACCTTTTGAATTGGGTCAATTTGCAAGGTCCATTTTTGAATAAGACATAGTTGTATATTGCTTCTTCTTTTAAAACACCTCAAATATTATGCTTTGCTATGGGAAAAGGAAAGTTTGAGCTCCTCTCTTAAACATATACAGGGATACTAACATACTATTAAGCCATTCAATTTATTGAGAATTAAAGATAATTATGATCAAAAGTACATTATAATCAGTTTGTTGAGTAGTTATATCACAGGTATTTTCATCATTATCACTATTATCACTATCAGAGTCGAGTGATTCGTAAATATAATTATTTAAATATGTTTGACTGTACTTTCCTTTTCCCATAGCAAACCATAATAATCTTTCCTTTACTTATCAACACTCAAA
>JAQGAJ010000935.1:0-11871 GCA_034689365.1 Liebstadia similis
ATATTCATTCGTTTTTACTAAAAGAGCCAAAACATCAAAACAATTGCTTATTTTAGTCAATTTAGTCGAGAAAATAGTTTCGAAGATCTTTTACTAAATTTTATGCTCATATAAAGCCTTTTATAGAGCAATGAAAGTGAACTAAAGTTTGGTCATTAAAACCGATTACCTCTTGTATTCATAGTCAAGATCTGCACACCATTGCAGACCATCACTGCTGTCCTCAATCAAAGAGATCTCTCCTTTTTTCGGATTAATTTTATCGCTTACTGTAAATGATTCACAGATTTCAACATTTTTCAGACTATTCTTCTGTGAATTCGTTATATTGTTTGTGCTCTTCTTTGAGGACATGGTCTCAGATATGCGAGAATCGAATCAATCCTGAAATCGGACAAACAATTAATTCGAGTAACGATTGATTAGTATTTATAAGACATTTAGTAAAGAGTGAAAGCCATGCGATATCGTGTGACTAATTATAATTCCAATAAAATTAACGAAATAACCGGATAATTATGATTCTGTTTATCAAACAAATTCAATTAAAGCCCATTTCTTAGTAATCAACAAAACAGAAGACAAGTCGAGAATAAAAACGAATCAGAAGTACATAAATGAGTAAAGAGTGAGACATAAGAAAACATAATTAGCTTTTTTAATAAGATTGAAGATTAGGTCTAATGTATGAGAGGTTAAGCAAATTGCTTCTTATCTGACATCTAATTAAGATTTTAATAATTGAATTCCTTTTTATCTCATTTTTAGGCAAACAAATCCGATTTCGATGTCTTTTTATGTACTTATAAATGAGATCAGACACTAATCGTAGTCTTCAGAGTTCACCGAATGGAAGCCCTGATCACTCTCTTGATCACTCACTAAATCAAATTAACTTTTCACTATTTCAATTAACATCTTGGCTTAAATTGATTGGTCAAACATCGACACCACTTCACAGTTCACCAACTGATCACATATTTTGAAACTTAAGATCATATCAATAACAAGCAATTTATGGCAATCAATACAACAGTGAATTCAATTGTTTGTTCAAAACGAGCAAAAAGTAAAATAAAATTTTGTTCCGAAGATTTTGAATAAAATTTGAAATAATATTAAAATTAGAGTAAAATTTTAATGAATGAAAACGGGTTTTGATCGGAGTGAAGCCCATGATTAGAGTGTTTGACACAATTGAGATGAAGAATGATCTGAATTGTGATTCATTTCGGTATAGCCTTAAAAGTCCATATATTGTGGGTTTGATTGCTTTGATTGCACTCTATTTCATGCATTTCAACGAACCGTTGATTCTAAGACAACGCCAATAATTATTCTTTCCTTACATGATATTAAATGTGATACTAAGCTCGGTATTGGATCCAGTATTGCACAATTACCATGGTTAATGATAATGGCAATACCAATGCAAAAGCTCAATGAAAGGTGATTTGCATTCTGTATATAAATTCTATGGATCTCAGAGTCAGAGACAGTATTGATACCACTTTTCTAATGCTCTAATGTCTGTGATGTCAGTAATGGCTAATAACTTGAATCCTGTTTTGCCATTTCAACCAATGCTAATAGGATTCGGTCCACACCTGTAATGGACTCCGAAATCAGAAAAGCGATGATATAATGATATAACGATAAATCAGAGTCCGGTCTGAGTCTGAATAGTGGTCTCTATAGGAATGTCGGGCGCGGTCTATACCATAGCTATCACTCGTAACGTAAATATTGTTATCTCTTATCTCTGACTTAAGTCATATCGCAATCGGATTTCTGGTCTGTGGAAGACCCGGAAGAGTAAACTCGATCAGTGGTCAGATCGGGCCCGAAGTGGTCAGAGATGAGGACAGAGTGAAGGTATCGATCGGTTGAGCGCATGAGTGAAGCACTGAATGACTGACTCATTGAATACTATGTTCTAAACGCTATAAAACTAATTGATTTCAATTGCTATCAATTGATAACATCGGTTGTGAATCCGTAATCTTGAGTGAGATCTACTGATCCTTACCTCGCATTTGTGTGTTCGGGCACTCCGTCGGTGCCGATGGTGTCCACTGACCGAAGGACTGACCAGAAGTGTCAAAACAGTTGAAACCTATGACTCATTGCAGACATTTTGCATTGCATTGCAATTTCACTGACTTTTCACTGAATGGACGCATATCTAGGGTTTTGTCGGTGAGAGAGAGCGCACACTCGATGTCACTCATTGTCCGCTCACTCACTCTCTCCAAAACATTTACCCTAATATTAACCCTAACTTAGGGACAAATCTATGCCTTTTTGGGGTTAATTCAAAACGTTTTATCTCTGATTCACAAACCGATCGATAATTTGTCCAAAGATTACGACTAATGACAAGAAATTGTTTGACAATTAGTTTATGGCTTAAAATGATCTCAAATCGGATCAAATGTTAGACATTGAGAGGTAATTAACACACAGTTAGACCAAAAGTTCATTGCAAGCACTCAAACAAGTGTTACATTGAGGCCAGGGATCAGTCTTAGTGGCACTCATAGGGTGTAAGTGTGAGTCCAAGTGATGATAACTCCGCACAAGTGATGACAATCGGGCCTAAAGTTGGTCAGAAGTGAGTGAATGCTGGAAGGGTTGAGTGAGAGGGAGTTGAGTGTTGGGGTCAAAGGTGAAAGGACATGGTATGGTGATGTATGTGTCGGATGGGAAGGGGTCTGTTGGCCTTGAGTCGTAGTGTTTGTCCTATTATGCTCTGTGGAGAGCCATCCAGTGGTGATTGTCTTACAAAACGTGGCCGAATCAGTGGTGAACCCTTTGCTGCGATCGCTTTGTCGGCCAAAATGCAGAGCAACAGCACATCCGTCGGCAACTCTAACCTCAAGTGCGAGACAGGAGTCACTGCACTGAGTGCTGGCGTCAACAACAGTCTGAGTCAGTTGAGTGGTGTGACCGGCGGCCAACCCAGTGATGTGAATCTACCGCGAACTCTATATGTGGGCAATTTGGACGCATCGATAACCGAAGACCTAATACTGGCCCTGTTCTCACAGATGGGTCACGTCAATGGATGTAAGATCATCCACGACTCGACAAACTCCGATCCCTATTGTTTTGTTGAGTACAGTGACCATCACTGCGCGGCCACAGCTCTGCTCACTATGAATAAGCGCCAGTGTATGGGACGGGAGCTCAAAGTCAATTGGGCCACCAGTCCCGGCAACACCGGCCCTAAACCCGACACTTCGAAGCACTTCCACATATTTGTAGGAGATTTGAGTCCAGAGATAGAAACACAACAATTGAAAGAAGCGTTTTCGCCGTTCGGGGAGATATCGGACTGTCGTGTAGTGAGAGATCCGCAGACATTGAAGTCCAAAGGCTATGGATTCGTGTCTTTCGTCAAAAAACAAGACGCGGAGAACGCTATCTCTACAATGAATGGCCAGTGGTTGGGCAGTCGGGCCATTCGTACCAATTGGGCCACACGTAAACCGCCCTCCAGTGGTCGCCAAGAAGTCGGGCCGGGAGTCAACTCGAATGTGAGACAACTGACCTTCGATGAAGTCTATCAACAGTCGAGTCCAACCAATTGTACGGTTTATTGCGGCGGAATTATGAACGGACTGAGCGATGAATTGATCCAAAAGACATTCGCACCGTTCGGACCGATCCAAGAGATCCGTGTCTTCAAAGACAAGGGCTATGCGTTCATTAAGTTCGCTACGAAAGAGGCGGCCACTAATGCTATTGTGGCCATACATAACACCGAAGTATTGGGACAGACAGTCAAGTGTTCGTGGGGTAAGGAGTCAGGGGATCCGGCAATGACACAGTCAGGCCATCAAACGGCCAATACTGTGGCCGCCGCACAATCGCTGTGCTATCCGTATCAACAAATGGCGGGCTATTGGTATCCACAAACAGGTTATCCTCAAACCATCCCTTCGGGACAGTTCGCAGTCCAGGCAGGAGTTCAATACCCGTACTCCCAGTACTACACGTCCGCTCAAAACCCGGCCGCAGGTTTCAACGCATCGGCCGCCGCGGGCCTCGCAATGCAGATGGCATGGCAGACGGGGGCTGCCGGTGCCGTCCCCGGCGGACAACCCGGACATTTAGCCGCTCAGACACATCAGACCGGTTTGGGTCCGAGTCTACAACAGCAGGCAATGATCGGTGCCTACCCTATGCAAGGCTATCAGGCCCAGTAGTGGCCAATCGATACGTCGGACGACTGCCAACCAATCATTTTAGCTATCAATTAGTGCATCCATTGCTCGGACACGACCGCCACTCCGAACGGGTAACACATTTACATCGTTTGATATTTGAAATCAATTAATAAATAGAGAAAGTGAACCGAAAATGTGTTAAACTGTTCCCAAGTCTGTACTCAATCAGACTTTTATACATATAAATAGACAATAGAATAGCATTTAAACAATTGAAACGATTGATAACAATTGACGTCTCGATCGACTGAATCGATGAGTTTTGTATAAATTGAATACTTATTGAATACATATTTCGACTATGAATTTGTATGCTTTGCTTCGAATGCCATTCAGTTCTTCAGAGGACTTCTTATATACGTTAACATAAGTTATAGAATCATATAATCAAATCATAACTCGATAATTATGCACAATATTATACAACAAATTAAATATTGAATAAACAAATCATATGTCATATATTGCTAATTGATATTATGTTTTAATATGAAAACTATGAAAAAACTATGAAATTCTCTCCGAAGAGAACAGACTTCGTGTTAACTAATAATAAAGTTTGCAAAATATATATCACATTATATTATAATTACATCGGTTTTCGTTAGAGAACTGACAATTCATTGAATGAAATCATTGGAAAATTAAAAACTATCGAAACATAGGCCTCAAAACTAACGGTGATATTCGTCAGACTATATTCTATTACATCTGTGAGTAGAGTCACTCCACTCATCCCTTGCTCTGCCATTACTGCTACCGATTCTCCTATACGTATAGTGATTGGTGACCGCAAACCCTTCCTCCCCATGAGTTGACTGAAACCGAGACAATTAAGACAATTGCGATCCATCGATGGATCACGTGCTCCGTCGGCCGCTCGGAGTCTGTTATTCACATTATTTATATATAAATACAAAACTGATTGACTGATTGAGCGATCGGCTGATTATACAAAGAGTAGTATTTTGTTAAATATTAGTTAGCATTGAATAAAGGCTTTCAGTGTATGAAAAGCACTTAATTTGTATATAATTTATATAATATAAAGAAAGTGTCGATTCATTGACCAATTGGAGGGAAAGGGAATCAAATGATGAGAAACAAAAACTGTAAAGACTGGGAAGACTTACCAAACGGTGCTAACCATTTGAGTTAATTAAATGTGTAATAATTTACAACTGAGTTGGGTATCAATTATTATCACTTTCTTTTCGCATCGATTGTTGTTTTTGTCAGTTGTGTTGAAAACTCTGTAATCATTACATTTGTAAACATAAGTATTAATCATAACATTAGTGCCAATACGAGCATCTATTCTAAGATAACTGCGAGTAATTCATAACTTGTCATTACTCTTGAGTCGAAACCTTCAACCTCTTCGTTAATTAATAACTTATAACTTAATATGATTTTATAAAACGATACAAATATACATAAGAATAAGTATAAATGCAAATACTGTAAGTAATATCCTTTGTCTCGATTATAGACCGCATGAAAGTTAAAGTTAAATACACTATAATGTAATGAAATTATCGATTGAAGCGAAACCAAGACGTGAAAGGAGTGAATGAATTGTCAACTGTTCTCAGAGTACTGATCAATGCCTTTCAACTATTGTAACAAAACTAGATTTGTTATCGAGTCATAAATTTTAGACTAGATTTCAAAGGCAATGATTTTGCAAACGATTTGTACGACATTTAAATCGAGCTAAAAGTGAATTGAGTTCGAACACAAACACTGGTATAGGAAATGATTATTTGAAAAGTCATTCAAATACTATGTTTATAATGAAAATTGAATAATAAAGCGATCCATAAAAACAATTATTCTATTATTTTATTGTCATTTATGCCATTAATCTAATCATTTGCCACTCTATTGGCTCTTTTGGTCACTTCGTTCCGAAGATAATTCAAATGATTGACTGACGACTCAATAATAACTGTTGGGTTCGGAATCGTCTTAACATCACGTGTAAGTCTAACCTCATTTTTCGGCTCCTTTTGACCATTATTTCCATTGAAAATCATTGTAAATTAGATCAGTTTCAACATCAGATAAAATTATGATTCGTGGTTAATATGTCAGATATAAAAGTAGACTAAAACCATCTCTAAATAGCTTTTATTCCTCTTTGAAAGCACTGAAAGGCAGTTTTAGAGTTTTTATTCTTGGTAAAGAGCACTTGTCAACAGTTGGAGCATTCACTTCCTGGTAAGTTCTTTCTCTCACCTCTTCTCCAATTCTTGGTTCGTATGATTCGCTTAGTTTAGTGATGGATAGGTCGCTAATAAATGTTACCTCAACTCTATTTAGCCATAAGTAAGCAATCATAAAGTGAAAGATGGGATTCTTTTGAACAGTAGTAACAAATAATAATAATTATTATTATAGATATCGATCATAGAATAAAGTTATGCAGATTTACATTCGAGAGTATCTCACGAATCGTTAGCTATTCGTTAGAGAAATGGGAAAATAAGTTAACTTTAATTCAGTGAACACACGAGTAATTAAAATCAAAATTAATGGCTAATCATTAGAGACTAAACTTAATGTAAATGTTAGTCTCGAATATCGAAATTGCAATCAAAATATGTATATTTTCTTCGATTGCAATCACAAAGCAATGCAATCATTAATTACTTATTACTACAGAATATTCTTCAGAATTAAATTAGACTCACAATCGACACAATTCTCATGAGTTTATCAATAATTTGACAATTCTTTTGATTTAAAGTTATCTTTCGGTCGAATATTTGTATGTTTTGTCTGTGGAGGAGGTCTGAAGTGATTTAAACATTGATAGCGTGTAACCGACCGGAAGAACAACTTATCTATTGGTGACAAAAGTCATTCAAAACTGAAACCAATTTGGTTTGGCTTTGAATTAAACGATTCGATGCTTTCATTGATAGAAATATATTCCGTTTAAATGGGTTTTTGCGTTAATAACAAAATGTTTATTTAATAGCAATCGATTGGAGATATCGTTTGTCACGACTTCTGTCACTTTTCGTATTCGATATTACTTTCGTTTGAATTACTTTTCTCAATGTCTTTGAATATAGAAATCCGAAAGTTTAGAATCGATTCAAATCATTTGAAATCTGGACGATCGCAAGTCCTGACCAACCCTTCCCGTTGTTGAGGACTAACCGTCGAAGATCTACAAACTTTGGTTAAATTTGTTTCGTCTGAACGAACGCTTTATTCATTGAAAGTGATAATAATTTTCAGTTATATTATTGCTTTTGTGGATGAGTTCAGTCAGAGATATATTATTTAATCCGAAGTCATATATCATTCAACCGTTGAATTTCAAAGTAAGAAATCATTAGATATTTGAGTGAAATATCAAAATAAGTTTTGTCATCGTTTCGTTTGCCGACTCCTTTGGAGGCCATCCCTGTCTGACCCGACTCACGCCCACCGATTGAGATAATGTGTCGAACAAATTGTTAATAAATTGAATGAATTTACTAAAAGTTATGGTCATTAGGTATTCATTAAAGCGTTTCTATCAATTCGTACTTAAGATTCATTGTCGACAAAATTGTTATTTCGTTATGAATTCTAAATGAAATGAGAAAACGAAATATGAAAAGATTACCGAAAGAGGTTCGGCTTCAGAGGAGCCGCAGTCCGGTCACAAATATTTATAGCCCATTGTCTAATGAAAAAACATTATAAACAAAGTGAGGCTTAGAGTCATTTTGTATATCACATATTGACCGAAGAACACAAACAATTTCATTAAATTTTAATGAATCCGATGTCAGAGTAGAGCCCATTCTGACCAAACTGTATATACTATACTGTCGTATACGGTATACCATACCTGTCGTCGACACGCATTCGCTCCCATTCGCAAACATTCAGATCACGACCATTAATATAAAAGTGGAAATTACTTGAAAAAACAAACCCCGAATGGAATTTACAACAGGACTCGTAGGGAAAGGTATCTCAACCAAGTGCTAACACACTCTGCACTGCAGTATTCATTTGGAAGATGTTATCATTTTATTATTAATTAATTTCAATTTCGTTATAATATCTCATAATATTTTGTTCGCTTAGAAGTTCTACGAAAATGAAGTTTTCAATCAATATATGAAAGAAGTGTTTCATTCTTTTGAATAGAATTACATTGATTTTTACATTAGAGAGAGAGAGAGAGAGAGAGAGAGAGAGAGAGAGAGAGAGAGAGAGAGAGAGAACTGAATAAATGTTTGGTTGAAGTGTTTTCATAGATATCTATCAGAGATAAGGCATATATTGTAGTCTTTTTGAAAATGAAGCCAAAGTGGGATAAGTGAGGGAATGGTAAGTATGTTGAGAGTGATGGTGAATGTTATGGTGAGAGTAGAGGTGATCCTCAATCCAGTGATTTAGGGGTCGAATACATACTCATAGCAATTGAATTGATTGCAAGTGTTAGTCAATAAAACTGATAGCATCTGTCAGTTTGTCTGATCAAAGCAATCGCATTCTCGTATCACAACTCGTATCCCAACCTCTATTTGGATGCTGTCCTTTGCTTAGAGTCGAAACACCATCTCATGATAGCTACAAATCTAATACAACACCGAAATGAGATCCAAATTCAATGAATTTTATATCAGCGCCGCTCAGAATGAGATGAGAGTAACGAAAAGCAAATGCAAAGCATTCAGAATATAAATTGAAAGCCCAGTCGGTCTCAGAATATGCAGGGGTTTCAAAGTAAAGACCCGACGGAATAGAATCACCCGGAAATAAATGACCGCTATTTACAAGTCTTATATTATGGAACAAACTTTATTCAAATCTATTACAATCGGTTAATAAGCCGACCCTCTATGCAAAAGATTATTGGTTTTGTCAGTTTAGAGCAGAGATCGCGAAACCGATGGTAAACGAGGAATATTCCAAAAACCCCTCTAAAGACGAAAATTAGTCCAAAACCTATTTGGCGAAGGATTGAAGAACCCTCTCCTATGGCCGCCATTTTGGGCCAATGGGTCTAATTTAGTCGTCGGGTTCTGTTTTAAATTGAATTTAACTACAATTTAGTCAAATTAGCGTAATTATGAACGAATAATTGATTCGATGAAATTAAGCGTCAGCTAAATCCAGTTTCACAATTCGTTGAAAATTGTATACCTGGACCTCCTGGAGTAAGAACCCGTTTCCTATAGACTGGACCCTCTTCTGGACTCTATTTCATTCTCTTCCTTGGTAAACCAGGGAAGTCTAAACTCTAAAGAGTATATTTTTGTCAATTTCTTTCTTTGAAAATCAAAGTTTGAATGCATTGTTTCACAAAATAATTAAATCATCCAAATCTATTGATTACCCATCGGTTCCGAGAGCTATACACGTGTGGGCTATAGATTGGCTTTTAGGGCAAATTAATTCAAATGTTAACTAATTTACAGAACCAAAAGTGTTTTGTGAATGTTGTGAGTGCTCTGTGTTATGGTCTCGAGTGTCCGCTCACACTCTCTGACCGATCGGCGAACAGACAGTGAGACCTAATGTTTCACAACTAGGATTGGAAATTCGTAATTTACGACATCTTATATTTTACATATTTTACGCTTATTTTACACAAATTTTGAATGACCTTAAGCGCTATCTCCATTGAAAAAACTAACGTAAAACACCATGTTTTGAAAGTTGACACCAAGTTGAGTTAAAAGTGAAAATTTGAAAAATGAAAGACAAAAAATTGTTGATCGATATATCATTAAAGTAGTAAAATATAAATGCAATTTTTGTAATGAAACTCTTGGTGTCAACATATCACGGGTTAATGACAAAAGTTTGCAATATATTTTATATATTTTACCGTAAATTACGCACAAATTTCGCGTAAATTTCGGTCGATTTATATTTTACGCGTAAATTATCAACCCTATTCACAACTAAGGAACTAAGGTTTCCATTTTGGCGCTTTTAAACTGAACATTTTAGAATATTTCTATAGACTTGTATAGAAATTCAATATAAAATTGACAATGAAGCAACGTATGAGAGAGGTGAAAGTGTTTTATAGCCTGAATATATTGAAAGGTTGATTTTTGAATGATCATGGTAATATTTGAGAATAGTTCTTGGCTACTGCACCAAAACCACACTATCCTTAGTTAGTTATTCACAACTGACGAAACCAATTGTTTGGCCGAATATCAGTTCAACGAATATCAAAGATATTTGTTCTCAAAGTTTGCGAAAATTCAATTTTATCCGAAAGTGTTTTGCAAAACACAAAAATTCTCGTTTGAGTTAATGATTGGCATTCGTTATATTGTTATGAGTTCTCACATATTTGGCTAAATTGTAGTCATTAGACCAATATATGAGAGTATGTTTAATATTATATACAAAGGTATATAATTGTGTTTAACTTTTGAGCCACAGAGGGAAGTGATCCTCAACCCAACCATTGTTAGCAAATGAACATTTCTGACAGTTATTATGGCTTTTATTTCAATTATTTTCAATAATAAATTCCTCTGAATTGAAAGGGAAGGCATAGGAATAGGTCTGTCGTGGGCTCAGAATCGATGCATTGGAAGCCAGACCTCAGTCAAGTGAATGATACCAACAAATGGTGAGCACTTGACTCGACTCGAGCGCAAACATGTGCTGAAAGATGTGTTGAAACAAATATAAATATTTTAAAGCCTTAGACCTCTTCAGGGATCAGATCTCATAACATCTTACATAAGCTTCAATTGGTTGCTACGGACGACGTCTTCTCCCGATCTTCGTCTCCAAGATTACTATCAAATATTAACCGAAGCGTTCGATGTCCTCAACAAACACTCACTTCACTACTAATTATACAAAAACTTCATTTTTAGCTCTGATTTGCAAAAAACAATTTGAGTGAAGTATGAAAACCAATGGTCGACCCAATGGTAAACTATAATAATGTTCCATCGGTTATGGTTATGGTTGTCGTCATCTCCTAATCAAATACAATCGCAAAGATATTTTGATTACGTAAACAGATTTTAATTTTAAATGGATTTCAATTTTTAAGTATATTTTCAAATCATAAATATCCGAATCCTTATGGAAGGTGAATAACACTATAATGGGAACTAAGTATAACATCAAAATAGTATTTCCATTGTGATTAACTCACTGTTAGGGTTGGCAGCTTTTCACATACAGATGATGTAGATGAAATTTCACTTTTTCACATTTGCCAAATGAAAATCAACAAAAATAAGTTTAAATAAATAACTTATTTATAATAACTAACATTTATATGATTTTAAGTGAGAAACACTAATTTTACAATCAGAATAGGGTTTATAATCTGAAAAGAGTAATCTCATCATATTTAATCGATTGGGATTATGCCATTTTGAAGACATCTGTCAATATTTTCCTTATAATTCCCTAAATAATTAGTTTCTATAGAAAATACTTACCATTAGTATTATTTTTAAATCTAATTGGTTTTTATTTTAGCTCTAAATAATTGAAATTAACATAAAAACATGTCATTATAGCCACAGAATCAGAGTTGCCGTTTGGCCAATAACAATATGTAATAGAAACCGGGTTTGAGTGTGATTTTGATGAAAGACTAAACAATTTTGTTCCAAAAGAAATAGCAAATAAT
>JAQGAJ010000936.1:0-11865 GCA_034689365.1 Liebstadia similis
TTAAATTACTTTCAATTTATTTGAAACTAAATCTTCTGATTTGAGACAAATTGGTCTCAAATGATATCCAATTGATCTCTAAATTGAGTTTTAATTCACTTCTAATTGAGTTTTGAGTAAAAGAGTGTATAAAAAATGCTTTTATTGAATAAATTATTTTGCATTCAATAAATTGAAAACAAATTCTAATATAATATAAAATTCTTTCATTCGATTCGATTCTGTAATTGATTTACAATATTCTGCAAAATATTATATAATTTCTATGCATTTGAGACAAAAATTGCAAAACTTTTGACCGAATTTATGATTTCGAGTGAAATATATGTAAAACTAATTAAACAAATGTTAACACAAAACGAGACAAAAGTTTTGTATAAATTAATTAAAAATGTTTTAAAAATTGAAAAAAAAACATTCGGAGAAAAAATAGATTCAAATGAATGGGAAAAACATTTAATAACTTTTATTTGCAATAAAGTCATCGAAACGTCAATAAAATAAAACAAAGACTCGATTTGTATGAAACGTATGACAATCGAAGTCGAGATGTATTTCTACCGAATCTATGGTAAGTCTAACGACGGGAAGGATTGGTTCCCATTTGATTGTAATAGTCGTAGATCTGGTGCTGAGTCGGCATAAAGTTCTGCTGAGGATTGAATTGAATCGGATTCATGTTATGCGCGAAAGCATTGACCGGATTATAGTGTTGTCCAATGTTTTGCGGCAAAAAGTATTGTCCGCTTTGTTGCTGACGAATGGCCGCAACGTTTACCGATTGAGCCGCGGCTGCGGCCGCTTGAAGTTGAGGCGGAGGTGCCGTTCCGTACGGATAGTTACCGTTATAGTAAGGAAACTGTTGAGACACCGACTGATTTGACGCACCGATTGGAGGATAGTATGGCCGCGAATGCTGTGCTCCGAACTGTTTGGCATATCGGGTGCTTTGCGGCGAACTTTGACCGAATTGTTGCGGGTATTGAAGCGCTGGAGATGTCAGCGGATTATTCGATTGAAGACCTGTCATGAGATCAGATGTTATTAATTGAAGACAAAACAAATTAATGCAAACCTTGAGGAATAGGTGTTTGTGGTAATGTCTGATTGAGTCCATTTGTCATTTGTTGCAATTTCGATATCGAACTGTTCGATGATTTATTCCTATGACTTCGATGGGAACTGCTTTGTGTCAAATGGATCGGTGGAACCACTGCGGATCCCAATTGAGGCGACACAACATCGGATGGATTCGGCATTTGTGCCATCGATGAGTGCAAACGAGATATCTTTGAATTCATTGCCGGAGAAGACGGTTGTTGTGATTGCGGTGACGGCACGTGAATGAACTGCTGGGGTGACTGTTGAGGGGCTGAAGGAGTCGATGGTTGCGATTGTGTGTGCGATAACGGAGAAGACTGTTGTGATTGTGGGCCGACCGGAGAGTATATCTGTTGAGGAGTTATGGGCGACGACACCGAGTGATGCACTGATGGCTGAGATTGAGGTGTATTTGGCGCCGAACTTCGGTTCGGTTGCACTGATTGTGGTAAATGACCTGATATTGAATGAACAGTTGGAGAAGAGGTAGAGCTCGACAGTGACATCGAATCAGCGATGGATGGCTGAGGATTGTAGTCAGTCGTCAATCGTCTGTCCGTTTGCTCTGAATGTATGTTCGGAACCGATACTAAGACCGAAGGTTCAGAGGGCTGTCCAGACATGTGTTTATCGATTTGATCGCTTGTCTGAAGTGAATCGAAAGAAAATCATTCAAAAGTAAAGTCAATATAATATAAATACCTGTTCGACCAGAGGTTTGGCCACATTCTCACTCATCTTATCCTTATTGCTGTCGACATAAGTATTGCTGTGATTAATGGAATCGTTTTCTTCGTCGGAGTCATCGATGACAGCCCTTTGCCATCTAATCTTCTTAGGAATAGCTGTCATTCTTTGTGTATCACATGTTTGTGGTTTGTCTTCAGTGTCTAATTGTTCAGTCTCTGACTTGGAATCACTTTTCTTATTGTCATTATTTGATTCACTACTTGTTTGAACACTAGAATTGTCTGCACTTTCGCCGTTTGATTGACATTCAGACGACTTATTTGTTTGATTATCACTATTATTATTGTTATTATTATTGTCAGTAATACTACTATTGGTCACAGTATTGGACTCATTGATCGACTCCTTATCCACATTATCCTCACAAATAGTGTTTCCATTTGTAGCGGATTCGGAACCAAACGACTCGTCCTGTCTTTCAGTTTCATTGTTTATGTCAGTCTTAACACTATTTGCCTCGAGATAGACATCATCGCAATGTCCGTTCAATTCTTGTATATCTGAAGGACTCTTCTCTTTCTGAATCGATCGCATGATCTCTTCTTCGGTCTCCTCTTCAGTGGCCGAGTCGTCCTCGTCCTGAGACTGTTGTGAGTCCGCCGCGTGTGCGGACTGCGAGTCGTCCTCTTCGTCGTCAGACCTCTTCGGGGAGTCATCGTCTTCGTCCTCACACTTGTCTTTCTTATTCTTTTGAGTTTTTCGCTTTCGTTTCCTTCCGTGATATGCTTTATACCATCGACGCCTTCTCTTCTTCTTTAGAGACTCAAGCAGTTGAGGATCGGGTTCTTTAATAACTGGTTCTTCGCGATCAAAGACCGGTAGATTTGCATAAAACTCTTCGGGTATTATAGCCCCCGGCGGGGGAATCAGAGGTGTCCATCGAAGACAGTCCTCATCGAGTATAATACGTTTCTTTTGAAGACATTTCAGTAACAATGGATTCACTCTTAGAGACCAACTAAAAAATGAAATAACAAATCAAGCGATGAGTAAATCGATTAGAGATATGAATACAAACCTTCCATTATTTTTGGCGATGACTTTGCATTGATTGAGAGTAGAGCTGATGTCGTGGACATTCATTCCCGTGGCTCTCGATATCTCTTCAATTGAAGTCTTGGGTTTATCGCGAATGAACGATAGGATTGTTGACTTCCAAAAGGATTGGTAAGAAATTCTTCCCAAATCTGAAAGTGGTTTCTCGGGAGTGCCGGCCAAACCCTCTTTGCGGGACAGAAGGTATGAGAACTCAATGAGAAACCTTCCGTAACCGCAGCGTTGATAATGAGGTAATGTCATAATACACGAAACATTATAGCGTTGAGCACAATGTTTCTCCTTTGAGAAGTAGCCAACGAAATGACAACCTTTGAAATCGAAAAATCGTTTTATAATTTTTATAACTAAACCTTATTTTATGTCAATTACAAACCTTTTTCATCGTTAAGTGTGAGCACATAGAAGAGGAACGGCTCGACGTCATAATAAAGCGTTTTGTGGTCTAAAAACAATTTGGCTAAAAGACAGAGGTTCTGGCAATAGATCTTTGAGACGAGTCCGTCCACTTCGAAGACCGACAGTTCAACGGTCTCGTCATCGAAAGGAAGTTTGTGTTTCGCTCTGTAGATCTCAGTCGCCGGCGGTTGGAATAAATCGCACTTTTTCTGAAACCAAAGAAGAATTCAAATGTAAATTCAAATTTGTTTTATATCTGAAATCGAGACAAACCTTATGTCTCTCTAAAACACCACTGCTTTTCATGTATTTGAGACAAAACTCGCAAATAAACAGTTTTTGGAGTCTAACGTATTCCTGAGGATATGGCGATGAATACCAGGTTTCGATTTCATATTTGCCGAATTCGATGGCCGCCGGACATCGCATAGCCGGTTGAGCGCCGGGAGATTCTAACGAAGTCGAGGCCCCTTTCTCTTTGTTGTCCTAATGATTAAGACATTTATTTATAAGTTAAAAGAGTTTTGATATAAAACAAAACTTACTTTAGTTTCGCATAAGATATTTGGCTGTCGTTTCAGAGGAGTCAGAATAGTAGTGACGAACTGTCGTTCCGCTTCTTCCTGGGCTTTCTTAAAGATATCTTTGTCCGATTCGGTTGGAATGTTAGCCGGAAGTGATCGCATCGGTGGCGAAATGGGAATCGCCGGGAGTTTGGGTATCGTCACAGTGGGTGTCCTCACGGGTCGCGGACTCTTCGTTAACGGCTGCTTAAGTTTCTGAGAGGATTGTCTTTTACGAGAACTCATTCTATTTCCAGTCGAGACCTGACTTTTGACAGGAGTTTTGGTTTGTTCGACAACTTTGGCTCTTTTGGTCATTCTTTTGAGAGGCGATTGAATCGATTCTTCCACTGATTTCAAGGCTTTGGGTTCTGACATCTGATCGATTGAAATAATAAAATAAATACTTTTCAAGCATTAATGAAATACTATCGCATACCTGAGAACTGCTATCATCGAGTTCTTCAGCTAAGTTGAAGCTATTCCTCGATTTTCTTCTGTTGGATGGCGTGAAGTACTGCGAGAGGCCGTCCTGTAAGCCCTTGAGGGCAGCGTTATTAGCGTTCTCTTCGTCGGAGTCGAGCGAGTCTTCACTCAATGATAGCTTTCGTTTGATTGCCTTTTGATGAACTTCACGATCGTATTTAGACTTTTCTCTGAAGAATACAATAAATTAGCGAAATTCAAAAGCGGATCAATCGGTTTATACTTGTTTATCGCGTTCTTCTGCTTAGCGGCCTCTGCTTTGGCTCTGAGTTCGGCCCTCTTTTCCCTCTGTTTGCGGGCCTTTTCGGCGTTCTTCTTCACCTTCTCGGCCTTGAGTTGTGCGGCACTCTTTTGAACCTTCGAGGTTTTGGTCGGAACCGTCTGATCGGCAACAGTTCTACTGAAAGGCCTGATTGAAGTGAAATAATGGGAAACACTCTGAGATGAGTTCTTCGGGTGTTTGGTCGCTGGTCTTGGCTTACAGTCGTCGCAAACGTATTTTGAAACTAATGAAAAACAGGATTTCATTAAAGTTAACATTTAGTCCATAATTATTGGCGAAACGGATATAAATGTCTGTCATCTGATGCAATCATTCCTCTCAATTGAGCAAAAGTCTTGACATAGTTTGGTCAGAGACTCGACGGACGGACACAACAATCAGTTGTGACAGACATTTGCCGATCGAGTCATTGAGTGATCACTCAATCAATTGATTGCATTTGATTTCATTTGATTGCAGTTCAGACACAAAATGAAAACATTTCGTAAACGTTTTGAGTTTTGATGCGATCGTCGTTCACAAAGTCTGTTACTCTTTGGCAACACTTTAGACCACATCTGGTCATCGATTGGATTCAACCGCAGATGAAAACTATTGAAGACCTCATTGACCCGATGGTCATATATCTTTCAAATGAGTTATCATGAGTTAAATTCACTGAAGATCTGTTCTATTGATTCTGATTCAAGACATTACATGAGTTGTGATTTGGCGCCAAACAGAGGCGTTAATAGACTGGACTCAAACAATGATAAGGATTGAGATCAGACAACAACACAATTGTCGTGGTATTAGTTGAGAAATAATTAATTCGAGTTAATAAATGTGTTTAAACGCCTTCAAAATTAGTTGTGATATCAAAACATGATTTACAAACAGTTATCACTACAATCCCTGCCTTTCTTTGAAAGTACTGTAATTTATGAGAAGGTCTGTCAATTGCGGGAAGAATTGGGTCAACAGTTTGTGAGCGCAAAGTGAAGACCAAAATAAACGTAAAATCGATTTCGCGATAGATTTGACTTCAATTAAGACTTATATAAAATTCAAATATTGATTGAAATGATATCAAAAGAGAGAACATTTGAATGAAATGCATCGCTATTTCCTTCCGAGAGATCTAATAACTTGCTATTATGCAAATGTACAGTAAGGGAATATCAAGGGAATAGAGGGTTTAGCATCATGGGCACTCGAATCAACAGACAATTGACACTCAAAAATCTGAATTAAATGAATTAAACAAATAAGAAATATATGAAAACCTGTGATATTATTGGGAAGTTTGATGCACTGTAAGTGAAATCCTTTGTCGCAAACCGTGCAGATTATGAGCTCCTGTTCGACGTCTTTTTGGCCACAAATCCTACACTTCTTACAGTTCGGACATTCCCAGTGAGAACTCTCTTTGATCCGTTTGAGGAGTTGTGGCGTACAATTCAAACAACTGATCGCGTGTCCGGACATTCCGCACAACGAACAAGTGATCAGTTCATTGTCGCCGTCGCCGGCAATGTTACACATTCCGCACTTCGGCTGCGATTGTTGTGACTGTTTTAAAGTTGACTTTTGAGGTTTGGGTGGACTCAGTGTCGGCTGAGGTGTCACTTCTGATATGTCTTCTTGTGGTAGTTGAGCACAAGGACTGATGTAAGTCTTGGCCACAACTGATTGTATCGTTTCTTCGATACTCATCAGAGAAGACGTCGGTTTCTCCAGTGATTTTGATTTCCCTGTTTTGTCCTCTGCTTTTGGTTTAGCGATCTTTTCCTCTGACATTTGTTTCACTATTTTCTCTTCAGGTTTTGATTTCACTGACTTCTCGTCTGATTTCTGACTCTGATTCACAACTTTATCATCGATCGACTCTTTCCTCCGATTTCGTGCTTTAATTGAAATAGAAATATGAGGAAAAGAAAACTTCAAATATATATAATACCCTGGTTTGATGACCTTCGACGAGCAGGTTTACTACAAATGTCTTCGATCATTCTATCGGTTTCGATATCTAAAAGCTCTTTGTTTTCTGACAAAAGGACAGAACTTTTGACTGTACTCTCGATAATCGAGTCAATTGTGGAAAGGGATGAGAATGTGTTAGTAGTGGTTGTCGTCGTTGACATACTAGAGGTTGTAATCCGTGTTAATTCGTCGCCTTTTTTGTCAATGGCTTTCTTTTTAGGTCTCGACGGAGATCGGGGTTTAGCGGGACTTTTCTTAAGCTCTTCAATACTTTTGACCGACTCTTTAATGGTGTCATTAGTATTGTCTTTATATGGAGTTAACAAATCAGACACTACTTTGAGGACCAAAACAAGTGATTAGTGAAAAGCGATGAAAAGGACAAACAATTATGAAATGACAAACAGTTAAAGGGATCATAATATTACTCACTTTCGTCGGAACCGATGCTAACACTCAATCGCTTACTATTGTTATCTACGGATTCGGTAATCATTTGAGTGGGAGTTGTCTGAGTGGGCGAAGGCTTAACTCTGGACCTCTTGGGGTTAGTCAGGACGACCACAGCGATGGCCGAATTCATCTCTCGATAGGATATCAATCCCTTATCACTACTGACTTTCTGTAAGAGCTTTCTGTCGATCATATCATTCAGATAGGACTCAATGCCCTCTTTAGACCCGAACTGAGGATATTTGTCTTTGATTTTATTGCAGATATTGTAAAGTCTATCGACAGAAGGCCTTTGTTTTTGTTTCTTGATTTTGCCGATCGAGAGAAGAATTTCCCGATCAGAGTCTGTGATCGGGATATCCAGAATCGGGGTCTCCGGTAGTTTTACTTTGGCTGAAATGGTTTAGATTAGAGTCAGAATTATTGGTTCTTTCATTGATTCTCAAGCAAACAAACACTTTATCTAATGACAAATAATTAAAGAATTGCTATAAATTCTAATGAAAGTTAAGAACAAAATCAACTAATAAAATGACAATTAGTGACAATTGAGGCATAAATTCCAAGATTTGTGTTGAGAATAAAAATCAATTCTTACATCGTTTTCGAGGAGTCTTCACAGAACTCGGATCAGTCTTTGGTTTTGAGCTTTTATTCAAACTCAGAGTCAGTTCAGACGGCGAGATAAGACTACTATTGCTGAAGAGCAGAGGACCGGTCAGTGAAGAGCCGGTACTCTTCTGGTGACTGAGTCCGGACGTCAAGAGATTGTCGGAAATGAGTGACTCGTTGTTTGAATTAAAGTCATAAATATTACTATTAATTGAATTATTGGTTGTACTGAAAGTGGTCTCAAACTTCTGATTGTTGTTCATCTCTGAGACATATCTGACATTATTTGTCATCGAATCGGCCGAAGACGAGGAAGAGTTGTCATCGCAGGACATGTCATCCTCAGAAGACGAGTCACTGGCCGATGAAGACGAAGAAGAAGAGGCTATTGAAGACATCTTCAGTCAATTGGATTCACAAGGTTTTCATCAAAATTCTTGGTAAACAATGGTTTGAACTTCAGATCAGTTGTCGATAAAATTGTTGATAAAATTGTCACAAAAACTGTTTGTTTGTCAATAAATGTCTTCAATTAATATATTTTTAATTTATATTAGATATTAAGCAATGAAAATGCAATTAAACGCGAATTTCAATCAATGATTTGAAGGGAAAGTCAATTACGGATCCAATGATTGATTTAAATAAACTTTTTCTTATAAATTAAATTAAATTAATGTTTGACTCAAATAATTATTATTTACATTGATTTACGAATGATTTCCGATTTGTTTTGTTTTTAAAATTTCTATTGATTTTCACTTTCATTTGATTTATCGTTAATTTGAAATTCAAATCAAAATCACTTGAATTGTCGCCAATTGTCTGAACGGACGCTCACATCGGTATCACTGTCTGTCTTGTGTGGACCACTTCGGGGGTCAGTGGTGGGGACGGGAGGGTCGGTGATGGTTGTCCTTGAGCCTGGATCATGGTGATATCAATGAAGTGATCATGGTCACACTGATCATAGGCTATCATTTGTCACATTTCACAAAACAAATGGCGGTTTTTGCCAAACATTTGTTGTATTTTCGCCAATATTTTGTGTTTACAACAAAAGTGTATATCATTTGTGAATTGTTCAACAAATTCAGTCCTTTTTGTCTGAGTTATTACAAAACCATTGTCTGAGCGATAGTCAGCTCTCAAAAGGGTTTGAATTATCAGAACTGATATAAGACTTTTGACTTAACTCTGAGGGAAGGGTTTGACTGAAATTGAAAGTATTGTCCGATAAAGCACTGGATTTTGACAAATCAACTGAATATGTCTTCATTATCACTGAAATAACCATCGATGACGATAGTGATGGCGATAGTGATGGCCATTGAGAATCACAACACAAAACAATGAACTTTCCAATAGGTTTTGCAGGGTTTGCACACAATCCAGGGTCAGACAGACTGCCAGACAGTGATAGCAAAGATGACCTGATTTTGTGATTTATGTCTCTTATAATTAGCATTAATTAAATTGTTTAATAGGAACCGGATTTTCATCTCTCAAATCATTTTCTTTTCAATTGATTTCAAATTAATGTATCCCTAATCCAAAAAATACATAAAACCATCGAATTAATCAAACTTACATTGATTATTGTTAATATGACATCGAGGATAATTTAATGATAGTTAGGACACACTATTTACTAGAACAATATATTAGCAATGTTCTAGTTATAGATAGTTTCAGATAGAGTTTTCATCTTTATATAGATCTAAAACATAACTATGCGGACAGACCTGAAGGAAAAGAAGAATTACAAGTAGTCGAGAATCGGCGTCAGAATCTCTGAACTTGTCAATGGTTCCAATGATACTAATTGGTTGTTAATCTCAAAATTAGTTCATTTTATTGATCAAAGAATGTATTCAAGAGCTTAATTAACTAACTAATCTAAAATTACAAACTATCATGTTGACTTTCATATAATATTCGCTTTAAATTGAGATAAATTTATCTAATTGTTAATCTCAAGACATTATGTGTTAGTTTATGTGCATTGGATCCGATGGAAGCGATCCAAGTCTTATCTTCAGCCATACTATAGACCGATATCGCGGACAAAGCAAAGCCGATAAGAGAAGTGATATCGCGATGAACTTGATTTCAAGTTAAGGTCACGTAATTAATGGTCGGATCCGTTGAAATGCGACCATATTTTGGTCAAAAGGTGTGTTCAAACAAAACGATTAGACATTGAAAGTGATGTTTGACTGCGAGTCGAGGAATGCTTTTCACGTAATTTATGGACAAATGGTTCGCAAAACACGTTATTCTGAGGTTTGCGTCAGAAATGACTGAATCGAGAGTTAAATCAATTTAAATGTTATTAAAAGTAATTAATGTTTAGTTAATTAAAATCATTAAACATTTGAGTCTTTGCGACCAAATAATACCGAAAATAGATAACAAAAGCGGAACGTCTTCGTCATCGATGGACCGAACCATGTCTTCACTGGAATCGCAATTCCCGTCGATGTCTTCGTTAGGCAATTACGGCTCAATCGGCGGTCAAATCCAATCGCCTTATCTTCAGTTCGATCCCCTTCTGGTCGACCCGAACGCCAACAAATCAGAGTTCATATTCCCTGACGGCGGCCAACGGGCCAACAGAGGCCGCTTCGAGTTGGCCTTCAGTCAGATCGGCGGCTCAGTCATGACCGGCGCCGGCATTGGAGGTGCCGTCGGAGTGATCAGAGGTTTGTTGACATCTTATAATTTGATTTTGATTACTAATGTTTTATCAATTTGTCCGAAACAGGTCTGAAAGCAGTTTCAGAGCTAAAAGAGTCGGTTTCTGTCCGAAGATCACAATTACTTAACTATATAACTAAAAACGGCGCCGGAATGGCCAACACGTTCGGCACCATTGCCCTCGTCTACTCTGCCATTGGCGTCGGCTTATCCTTCATTCAGGACTCGAACGACGACATGAATACCGCCACTTCGGCTATACTGACGGGTGGTCTCTACGGCGGTCTTTCAACGCCTCCCAATAATAAGAGGACCGAAAGGGCGCTATCAATGGGTTTGTATTTCTGTGACCACTCTTTTGTTGAGTTAATTATAATTTGTTTGAATTTCAGGACAAAAGTTATGGCAAATTCGGTTAAAGCGGTGCGGTTTGGGAGCTCTGATCGGTTGTGCGGCCGCTGCGACCTATATCTTGGTCTTAAATAAGGAAAGATATTTACGGAAATGATTTGTTTGTTTTATTCATATCTTAGTTATTATATAATTTGAGATATATTTGTGTAGTGATTATAAAATTTAGTAATAAATTCATTGCTCATTGCATTCAATCAATTGAATCACTTTCGCTATCATTTCGACCAATTTGTCTGAAAAACTGACCAAATCTGCGATCATTTTCTTCACAACGGGTTCTCATAAAGACATGTGTTCTTCAACTTCAATGTGTCTTTCATTTAGAGGTCAACTCTTTGAGGGCATAACTGTTTTGATGTAATCGTATGTCAGAGGAGTCGACACAACCATTGCATCACTGGTTGGAGGCATGACTTGAGTCGAGCGTCAATTGAGTGAACGCTTTGATCCAATCATTGGGAGAGAGAGTTGTCTCGCATTGAGTGCCGACTCAGAGCTTGTGTTGTGTTTTGGGTTAACTGTTTGTAAGTCTTATGTGTTTTAGAATAGGATTTCAAAACCCAATTAAAGGTAAGAAAGCTTTTTATTATCGCTCGCCATATGGTCTGTGGTTTAGCTCACTATCACTCGCTTTGTTAACGCTATCGAAGGTTTGGATTAATCACTAAATGTTTGTCAAATTGTTTGATCACTGATTTGATCAGATGTTTAGTCCAATCAAACAAATGACAAATCAAATCACAACTCTATTGATACAGATTTTGTTTACTTGCTTTCAAATCAAACGATTGGATATTAAATTTGAGTTAATTATCGATTTTTAATTGAAGTTAATGGCTATGTTTCGTTTGTAACAGAGCTAATTCACCATGATCAATTACAATTGATTTGATGTAACGGCAAATCTGTTGAATTCAGATTAGTCTCCGAAAAAGTCGAAAAACTCACTCCCGTTCCCTCCCGTGTCCAGAAATGTCACTCCCAATCCATCCCTACTCCCGTACGGGAATCCCGTAAGGGAATCCCTTAAATTCCCGTAATCCCGTAACCAATGGAAACTAACATAAAATGCTATAAGAACTGAAA
>JAQGAJ010000937.1:0-11863 GCA_034689365.1 Liebstadia similis
CCTTTAATTATTTTTAGCATTTATTATAATTTATAATTGATTATTAATTTTTATGTTTAAATATAATTAAAAATAGTTTTACTGCTTATTCCAAAGTCTGCAAACTTTTTAATTCTTAAATTATGAAAAACTTTTAATTACTCGTCATTTTATAAAATTATTAAACACCGGATCACTAATTAGTAATTACTGTAATAACAAAACCTTTTCTTATCATTTGTTTATTTACGTAACCATTGCTTAACAAAACACTTGTTAAAAGTCTGGTTACGTAAGCCTTATTGAGATTGCGGGGAAAGGATTGAGAGGAGTGTCTCTGTTCTCAAGGTTAGAGTCTATCGACAACATTAACCATGTTTAGTTAAATTATCAGAACTAGTAAACAATTTTCGTTGAATTAAATTAAAAATCTGTAATAAGATATTCCTTTATTCAAAATTTAATACCTATATAATTAAGGTAATCAGTGATCACTACCAACCCCTTTGCCCGACACTGTCTGACAACCACTTAAAAGTCCAGACATTTAATTAAATGTCTTTCTATACAAACAAATGACTATTAATGGCAGTGAAGCGCAAACTCGAAGAATGTGACCACTTCTGGGTGCGGACGGTCTTCGGTCCGGACTCAGTCACCCGACCAATGAGACACCATCTGAAGGGATACTTCTACTTCTTCTCGCGTGACAACGACAACAATTTGGATCCGTTGTGGAAATTGGTCCGAATGGCCACCAAAAGAGGTTATCTCGGATATTGTGCCGGATATAGTGACAACAGTCAAGTCATTGCCATTCATTCGGCAAATCCACAGAATATTCCGAATCTAAAGCGAATCGAAACCAATTTGACTGCTCTTGGAGTCAATGGAATCCGCTATAAGACTAAGTATGAGTTCAATGATCACAAGAAGTGGAAGAATGATTCACCCCTTGATTCGAGTTTCGGCGACGACTCCTTCTGGGAAGGGCTTAACCTCTCGGGAAGACTCGTGACTGAAGAGGAATTCGAGAGAATGTGTCACTTCAATTGATTTTACCACTTCAGACCTTTGCTAAGATCAGATTCCTCCACAACAACTTATCATGTTAAATGTAAAATATGAATGACCAAGTTAATATTTAACGGACTTTTAATTAACATTATCATCACTATTATTATTTCGCTAATATATTTTACTTTCAACATCATCTTTTCAATTATTTTAAACTTCATTCACTTTAAATAACAATGGGTCAAAACCTCGGTCATAAAGTTTTTAAATTTGTTTTTAATTTTAAATTTGTTAAATAATGAATATTATTAAAGATTTAAAATCACTTCAAATCTGACGATAATTATTGCAATGGTTTGAGAGAAAGTGTAATAACTTCTCCGCTAAGAGTCAGTCCTAAAGCCAATGAAGTTTTCATCAAAAGTGTTGTAATCTTTTGATTTGATTTAGAAATCAATTAATTGTTTTGTGATTTAAATTAATTGATAATTGAAATTAATTGACCGAAACATGTCTTACATTGAAGTCAATGACATTTTCGATGAACTCAAAGATGAAAACAAAAAACTCAAACAATTATTGAATGTTTTGATTGAATTCAAAGTCGTTTGTGATTTGATTGTCGATAAACTGAAGACTAGTATCGATGAAAATGATTGTCAAAGATATCAACGATTGAGTGAAGAAGTATTGCGATTGAGATCAGGTTATGAGGGATCTGATGGTAACTCAACCCCGACTAAGAACCCGAAGACTAAACCTAAAAGTTCTTCGACGAAGACTTCAAATGGAATCAGTTCTTCAAATGAAGTCATTGATCATAACCTCGATATCAAACCCAACCTTAAGAACCTCTCTCTTAAGCAAAAAGCCATTGGAATATCAAAACTGAAGAAATCAAATAAATGTAACGAATTAACCGAAGAAGGACTCTATGTATGCACTCATGAGGGATGTGGTAAAAGATTGAAGACTAAGAAGACATTGAAAATCCATCTCTTGATTCACAACGACTCAAAGTCTTTCGGGTGTGATGTCTGTCACAAACGATTCCCAACGAAGAGAAATCTTGACTTTCATTTCAATTACAAACATAACATCTCAGACGAAGTACTGGTCTGTGATATCGACAACTGTCAGAAGAAGTTCCGAACTGAGGCCTCATTCGAGTCACATAAACTCCATTGCCATACAATTGAGAAGAAGTATTCCTGTGATTACCCGAATTGTCAGTACAGGGCTTACTGTCGGGCCTTAGTTAGAAATCACAAGAAAATCCATTCCAAGTACGGCAACACCGACGGCGCCTATAAATTGACCGAAGAAGGACTTTATTTATGTACTTATGTGGGATGTGGTAAGAGATTGAGGAATATGAGGGCCTTCTTAGGCCACCGAACCATTCACACCAACAACAGAACACCACATGTGATATATAAGTGTGCGGTCGATGGCTGTCAGTACACAACGCAAAGGAAACACCTTTTCATTACTCATGTGAATCATCACAACGGGATCAGACCTTTCGAGTGCGATGTCTGTCAAAAAAGGTTCCTTTCGGACAAACAACTGAAACACCATTTTAATTACTCGCATAAGATCTCAGACAAAGCACTGGTCTGTGGTATCGACAACTGTCAGAAGGAGTTCCAAACGGAGGCTTCACTACTGTCCCACAAATATAGCTGTCATACCGCTGCGAAAAAGTATGTCTGCGATCATCCGAATTGCGATTACAGAGCATATACTCAGTCCTTAGTTAGGAATCATAAGAAAACCCATTCGAGTGAACGGCCGTTCAAATGCGATTCCGACGGATGTAATAAGGCTTACAAAACATTTGAAGCTTTGAAAGAACATCGAAGCCATCACTCGATTGAACACAACTTCGTCTGTGATTTCGATCAGTGCTCCAAAACATATAAGTCTATGAATGCCCTCTCAAGACATAAGAAGATAAATCATATCAATCCTGACCTGAGCTGTGATTGGCCCGGATGTGAATACACAACCAAATCAAAGAGTCGAATGAGTGTCCATAAAGTTATGCATATAACCGAAAGGAACTACCCGTGCGTTTGGCCCGAGTGTACAAAAAGGTTCAAAACTGAGAAACACTTATCAAAACACCTTTCCATACATAGAAACGAAAAGAGGTTCGCCTGTCATTGGCCGGGATGTCATTACCGATGCGTTAATTCGGGTAATATTCATAAACATATGAAGATTCACAATAAGAAGAACTGAAGACATCTTGACTTTTATAAATAAAATATTTTTGAGACAAAGGAGAGACTAAGGAAACGATGAGACACCTGAAGAACATCCATAAGTGGGATAAACGTCACGCCTGTCATCAGTCCGGATGTGGGTATCGATGTATAACTTCCCGCAATCTTATGAATCATTTGAGAAAATATCAGAAATCAATTCTAATTAATTTATTTTTTTCAAAATCTAATAAAATATATGTAAAGATAACTAAATTCTGACTAAATTTGAATTTTTATTGGACTTTCAGTGAATATTCTTCACTCTTCGCTATTCATTGAAGGGATAGAAACGACTCTTTTCTGTTCCAAAATTAGTGAATTTACAAAATCTTCGGTTGACGTCTAAGAAAAGCAATTCTTTGACTTCTTCTTCGGTCAATTCAAAGCCAAACACAGATATATTCTCTTCGAGTCTCTTCTTTGAAGAAGACTTGGGTATCACTACTAAACCCCTTTGAATGAGAAACCGAAGCACGACCTGAGCCGTAGTGACGCTATACTTTTGGGCCAATCGGACAATCGGTGGGAGTGTTAGGGCTTCACCTCTGGCTAACGGCATATACGCCACTATTTTGATGCCCAGTGAATGACAACAGTCTATGATCGGGGTATTGGCCAACAATGGGTGACACTCGACCTGATTGACAGCGGGTTTGATCTGACAGTTGTCACACAATCGTGTGATTTGACTTCGATTGAAATTCGAGACTCCGATTGACTTTACCAGACCTGAAGAGACGAATCAAATATATTATCACTAAAAGAGGTCAATCATATCCTCACCCGAACGCTGGATCTCTTCAAACTCCTTCCAGACGTCCAAATAATCGATAGAGTCGTCTAACAAGACCTGTCCGTTAGCATCGATCGGGAACTGAATGTCTTCGTCTGACCTCTGAAAGGCTATCGGCCAATGGATGAGCAGAAGATCCAAATAAGTAGTCTTGAGGTCAGCGCATGACTGGCGAGCGCTGGCCGTCGGCCCGCCTTTCCATAGACTGTTTGGCCAAACTTTGGTCGTAATAAAGAGATCTTCGCGCTTGACTTTACCTTCGGAGATGACCTTCGAGAGGGCCCGACCGATAACAGCTTCGTTATCATAGGCTCGGGCGCAGTCAAAGTGCCGATACCCGACATCTATGGCATCGCGAACTATAACTCCGAAGTTTGAGGACTTATAAGTTCCCAAACCTACGACTGGAACTAATCGACTGTCGTTTAGCTGAAGAGTCGGTACTTTTGTTGCCATTGCTGTGGTCTTCGCCATTAGTTATCAATTGGTTTTTAATTTTATCAATAAGTTTGCGGTCGTTTTAGTTATCTTGGTTAAGTTAAACACTACCTAAACAAAAGTTAATAATTAAATCAATACAAAATGTGAATTAAAATCTAATTCAAGAGTTAAACTAAAAGTATGACTAAATTAATGATAGTTTCGGTTAATGATAGTTGGTCATCAAAACTAGCCGAAGAGTCGAGAAGAAGATAATAAATGGAACTTTTGGTCATTTATTCTTAGATTTATTGAACTAAATATAAAATTAGGAACAAATGGAAAATTAAATTCTGGGAAAATTCAAAATTCATTGAATGAAAATGGATTACAAATGGATTACAAACTCTTCCAAACCGTGGATGACATCAATCTTTGTCTTCAGTTATCATTCAATCAAAACAAACATAACTTTGTTTACAAACAAATGGTTGTCATTGACGACAAACACATTGTTTGCGTCTTTGCTTGAAATCAGTGATCAAACGATGTCTTTATTTCCCGCTTATTCTTCAACTTCTTCGGCAAAAGACATAAAACCAATTGATGTTAAGAGTGATGACCAACAGAAACATAATTGGCTTTCGCTCAAGAGTTTTGACGACAAGAAAGTCATTGAATTGAATAGAGATGTGAATATTGACAAAACTGACCGCAAGTCTGATGATAACCACCGAAGACGTGATGACAGACACAGAGATAGTAATCACAAGAGTAGTAAGTTTTCAAACCAAGATTTCTTGAACTCAAAAACATATTCTTCAGGCCATCGATCGGGTGAAGACAAACGAAGGCATAGCGACAGAAGTGACAGAAGAAGTGAATCAAAGTCTTCGTCGAAAACTTCTTCCGAATCATCAAATTTAGCAAAATATCTGTCAAATAAGACATTCATCGAAGAGACCGGACTATCGCCCGAACTCGCCTACAGAGTGGACACAAATCGGGACAAAAATAACCTAATATTCAATTCATTGTACTATAAATTTGTGGCCAATTATGATAAACGCAAAACCGTTAATATCTCGAGGAAAAGACTGTCAAAGACTGATTGGTCGGGAACTAAAGCCAAGAAGAAACGGTACTTTTCTCGCGAGAACAGTCTTATGCTCGCAAAGGGTGGACATAGTTTGAAACCCGAATCAGCGCCGATCGAAATGGGAGTGAACTTCATTCCGATTCATTCGGACCAACCATTCAGTCAATTGACCACTAATTCAAAGACTAATAAATCCAATCCTCTCGGAGTCTATGACCAAAAGACTGCTCTTTGGTCCGAAGGAAAGGGCGCTTCAGACGAGACAACAACTCCTCAGTCGTCCATCAAATTCAAGTCAATGAAAGAAGAAAATAGTGAAACAAGTATTGGTCCGAATCGGGAGCCGACTCGGGAACAACAAATATACGACAAAACAGAAGAATTAAACGCATATTTGAAAGACAATGAGACGGATGTGAAGAAGTGGTTAAAGTTTATATCATTTCAGGACAAATGTGTGGAACCGGTGAACACAACTAAAGACAAAGTCGAAGGAAAATCACTCGATATCTATGTCTCAGAGAAGAAGCTCTCGATCTGTGAGAGGGCTCTGACTTATAATCCAAAGTCAATTGATTTGCTTTTATGTCGAATCGAAATTGTGTCCAATATTTGGGAATTCGATGAAGTGGTCAAAGAGTGGAAGCGATTGACGTTTGTATTCCCGAACTCAGTCCAAGTCTGGCGAAAGTATATTGAGTTCAGCCATAAAAACATCACTCATTTCACTGTTTCAAAGACAGTGAAGATCTACGAGAAGTGTATCCAAACGTTGTCTAAAATATTGGAAAAGACTTTTCAAAGCCATTCGGCGCCCAAAGACTTGGAACAGGAGATGATCGCAATATTGAGCTCTTATTCACATTTCCTGAGAGCCGTCGGACAGACAGAGCGAGCGATCGCTGTATTCCAAGCCTTAATTGAATTCAATTTGTTTTCACCTCTTTTGTTGACATTTGAAATGTCTGTTCAGGTATTGATCTAAAAGTGATCCAAAGATTATCAATGAATATATTAATTATAGGATTGGATAACACTATTCGAGCCCTTTTGGGACAGCGGTTGCCCTCGTTTTGGTGAAGACGAGGCTATCGGTTGGTCTGAAGTGATGGCAAAGAAGGAGAAGAATGCGATCAATACTAAGACAAAGGCAACAGAATTGCAGGCATTCCTCGATAGGAATACATCGAAACCTCGTTTGGTGTTATAGTCGGCTCTACAGAAGTAGCCAAACAGTAAAGTCTTGTTTATGGATGGAATGGCCTATAGTTTGGACAAACACTCGAAGACATCGAACAACTAATCGATATAATGGCCGACAAAAGAGTGAAGACTTCCGACACCTTTGCATGAAATCTATTAATTAATAAGAAGTGAATTTAATTTAAATACATTTTATTTGTAAAATATTATTAATAATTATTTAATTGAATCCAATTTATTATCCGATGTATTGTCGATACGAATAGTGACCATCAGATAGAGTGCGAGGAATGCCATCAATAGTAAGACCAGATTCGCAAAGGGAGTGATCAGGTCTGCCAACGACATGACCGGAATGTAGACCAGATTGAGGGACAGGTCGGCCGGAAATATGTTAATCACGTGCGTGTCATTGGCCGCGGCGTCGAAGAGCGCCCGGTTTTGCATCAGATTATAGATCTCTTTGTAACACTCGGTCGGACACAAGTGATGACATTTGTGGCCGATTTTTGCCAAAGTATTCTTAAACGAATGTCTACTTATCGGGTGATCACAAACCTTAACCGACTGGCCGTTGAACAGAGGCATCGACTCCGAGGGAACGCAACCAAAGTATTGCATCAAATGATCGATTTTGCACTGAGAGTGACATTCGTTTTCCGATTTGTACTCCGGCTCTGTTTGGGCTGTCTTTCCCTTTTGGTAGTTCTTGCAGTTGGTGTCATAGGGGGCCGACAAGTATCTAATGGTCTGCTGCTCGAAGAATAAGTTTGTTGTCTTTGTCGGCTCCAAATTGACCACTTCATAGCTGTTTGGGTTGACCTCAATAATCGGATCAAACGATGCCTTCAGTCCGACCATCATCTTAGGCATCTTCATCTTGAGCTTAATCGACATCAACGGATCGGTTCTCAAGTCTGGATGATATCTGACAAACGAATCGTTTCTGTAGTTAAGAGTAAAGCAAAACATTTGATTGTATATGAAGTACGAGATGTCCACTAATTGGTGGCACTTCTTCTCCTCTTCGATGTCGGCAAAAGAAGTGGCGAACTTGCAGTCGATCTGTTGAGACAATTGATCGGTTGAGAAGACAACAAACTGTTCGCTTAGAGACATATTCTTGAGATGAGCTAAGATTATCTCTCGGTCCTCATGACTGATAGGTCTTTCGACTGGCTTTCCCAACAAGTCCTGGTAGTACTGGTCAGTAACGAACTGTGTCTTCGGCCCGCAAAAGGTCACAGTCGGCAGTTCCCCGAAGAAGCCCGAAGTGTAGAAGTGGTCCACATCTGTGGGAAACATGAGATACATCTGAACGCGTTCGTAGTTCTGGTAGACAGTCATCGACAGACACAACAAGATTAAGAAGAATGCGAAGACTTTTCTAACGAGAGTCATGTCTACGACCAACGGATCCGATCTCACGAGTGATTGAATAAAGTTTTAAATTGTATTTCAAATTAATGTTTCGAAAGATATTTGTTTTAAGACATTTGGACAAACAGAAGACAACCATGACTTTGATGACAATGGAATGACAATGGGATGTGTGATGGGATGTGCTGTTCAAACAACCGCTAATTGCGGTTATCTGTGTAATGATAAACAAGATTTGTGTAATAAAGTTCCATTAAATGAGTAATAAAGTCTAATCAGGATTGAAAACATCTAGTTTATTGATAAATGAGTAAACAACTTAACAAAATAGATATCATTTAAATCACAAATCAATTACTTGTTTTGCTTTTATTTTTACTCTCATTTATCACAAAGAGTTTCAAATTTAACAAAAGAGATATCAAAGATAAATAAAAAATTTCCCCTTCGGTAAAATATCATACAATCTAGAATACGAATTTGCTATAATTTCTGTGGATATGTGAGAGCAAAGGGCACGACTGTTGATCACGTGATTGATTTAGAGCGGGCCTAAAGTTTAGGACGTGGGTCATAACGGGTTGCCCACTATATGAAACGGACGAGTTTAAACTTATGCCGAAGTGACCGCTCACCGACGGGTCGTCCACTAGTAATTATAATGGTAAATTGTTACTTTAAGTGATAAATTGCCATTAGATTGTCATTAGATTTCTATAAGCATTTTTCAATTGAAAACTGATTACTAATTGTAATCCTTTGAATTAAAATTGACATCACTTATGAACTATTTTTAGCCGATCTTTGATTTGATTGCAAAGTTCTTTTACTGTCCTCTTTGGTATTGAGCCTTTGCTATAAGACTTTGATACTTTGATTCGAGCATCAATGTGTGAGCACCAATGATCGCATCGGACAACTGGTCGACCACTCTATTGATATCGTCTTTAGTGGTCGACCGACCAGTACTCAGTCGTATTGTTCTTAGAGCCGATTCAAAGTCAACTCCCGATGCTATCAATACCTTTGACGGCATTGCCTCAGCACAGGAACTCGAATGACAGGCGGCCCCTAAGCTGGCCCTCAGGTTAGGCATCAGTTCCAGTACTTTAGAACCGATCTGAGTCTTGTGATGAAATGCAAGGCTAGTAGTGTTGGGCAGTCGTCCGAACGGACTCTTATGGCAATTGATTGAAACTGAATCACCGAATCGTTCGGTTAGTTGTGACTCAAAATATTGCTGTAATTCATTGAAGTGTTGATTGTATTGATCGATGTTATCGACGACCAGTTGTGCGGCCACTCCGAGGCCCACAATCATAGGTGTGTTTTCGGTTCCCGGACGAAGACCTCTCTCTTGTCCGCCGCCGAACAGGAGCGGCAAAATCGGAGAATCTTTCTTCCAATAAAGTGCACCGATTTTCGGGCCATAAAACTTGTGGCCGACAATCGTCAGGTAATCGACATTCAGTTCTTTCACATCGACTACGATCTTACCGAAGGCTTGAGCGGCATCGCAGTGAAGGAAGACTCGGGACAAGTGGTCTGACTCTCGCTGTTTATTAAGTGCAATCAACTTTTCTCCGATCTCTTTGACCGGTTGTATAACTCCGGTCTCGTTGTTGGCCAACATTACACTTATGAGACAAGTCTCGGGTATGATGGCCGCTATTATCAGATCAGTGCTGACACAACCCGTGTTTGTGTCCACCGGTATATAACTCACATCACATACGTCTTCAGCTTTCAATTGTTCCAACGGTTCCCGAACTGAGTCGTGCTCTATGTTTGTAGTGATTATGTGAGGCTTTAGACCAGAAGTCTGATTATGTCTGAATTGTTTTACGGAAGAACTGATGACCCAATTGTTGGTTTCAGTTCCGCCCGAAGTAAAGACAATTTGCTGACAGTTATCGGCATTAATCATATGAGCGACCGATTGTCGGGCCGTTTCGATCAACTCCTTATTGGTCTTACCTTCACTATAGTTGGAGGAAGGGTTGGCCCAAGAGTTGGTCAGACACTTCTTGATGGACAGAACAACTTCTTCGGCCAAAGGAGTGGTCGCGTTGTGATCCAAATAAATGGTCTCCATTTCAAAGTATCGGTGAGTTATCAATGAATTAAAATTTTAAAACTTATCACAAATTTATATAATTATGAGATAATTGTTTAGACTTTGGATCCGATTCAGTGATACTTCAGAAACTCATGTCTTCACTGAAGATATTTAAATGTTTGCAAACAAAGTATTGATTGCTATGACGACCACTGAAGGCATGTCTCAGACGAGTCTAAAGTAAACAAACAATCGGACAAATCGTCGGAAATGTTGTCTTTGAGGCCAACTTTCGGCTCAATTCTTATTAGACATCAATTTATTAATAACACTAAACCAGTGGTCAGTTGTCTCGTGAATAGGGATCGGCTGAACGACAAACCACTTCTCGACAAATGTAACGACACTTTTCCGGTTGTGGTCACCAAACGGTTTGGCCGTCATTACCGAAAATGGCATCACTGGCCGAACGACTTCCTCCCCTTCTATTGGCAAAGACAGAAGCGAATCCCCGGACACCTCGACTCAGGTATGGATGAGATTTGTCTCGAATATCAACTCATTTGCGGTCACTCTTCAGGAGATATGATCCAAGACATCGGTACATGGGATCCGAAGGCACTTGTATTGGACGCGGCCTACTCTGAAGAGTTGAAGGACGCGCCCGAAGTGGTCAGAAAACAGTTCACTCTGGAGTTTGCCCGAAGAGTAATTGAATTTCAGTTCAAACCCCGAAACCATTAACTGTTTGTTTATCTTCACCCACAGAAAGACATCGTTAGCTTTCAAAGACATCACATACTGAAAGCGATGGCCAGACATCCGTTGGACAGTATCTCACCCGAGGCTCGCATTACCGCATATACTGTTCGGATCCGAAACCTTTTGCACCACTTTTTGAAAGTTGATTATTGGGTAAGTCTTCACAACTTTTCCGTCAATCGGTGTCTGACCTCTTGTCTGATCCGTCCAAAGGCCGCTCCACTCAAGATAGTGAACAACGTTTTGATACAGAAGAGGAGGAAAATGCTTAAAGAGTTGTATTATAAGGACAAAGAGAGGTATCAACGGATTTGCGATACCCTTATGATCGAACATACGGTCCCACAATTGGGATCACACGCGCCTCATATCACCCGAAAGGGAGAACTCAAGCGACTGACCAGAGAATACTGCGATAAACTCAAGAGCGATAAACTCGAAGCCTATCACCAGAAGCTGATCCAAGAACAGAAACAATTTGAGGCTCAGAAGAAGGATATCGAGGATTGGATTAAAACCGAAGAGAAGTTTTTAGGGCTGACCGTCGAAGAAGCCAATAGTGATGGAAAAGATAATAAGATTAAGTAAATTAATGCAATTTAATCGACTGAATGTCTTGAGATATCACTACCGATAGTCATCGGCGATAATCCTTTGACAAACATTTTGAGTGTTTATTGTTTGCAAATAAAATCAGTTTATATATGAAATGAAATAACATTTAATTAATTAATAATATAAAGAAAACTTTGTAAACAAATCTCTGTGTGTATGTATGTATGTATGTGTGTCTGTCCGCGATTTTTGGATTGTTGAATGAAAATAGATTTTCGCTAAAAATTTGCAAACTTTCAAAATTTTGAAAATTTAAAAGTGAG
>JAQGAJ010000938.1:0-11863 GCA_034689365.1 Liebstadia similis
TTCATGAGATTTCTTATTATGAATTTAATGACTTATTTTAGAAATCGAGTACAAAATTAAGACTGAATTAAGTTTATATTGAATATAAAGTTATATTAATATAGAGTTATATCGCGATAATAATTACCGATCCCTCCGATCATTAGGACTCGGGTCAGCCCTTTCCGCACTTGATTTACATTTATTTTTAATTATTTCAATAACTCTTTAATTAATCATTTGATCGAAAGAATCGATTGAAAGAAAAATAAACAAAATTATAAACCAATTGATTGTCAGTTAAAACGAGGAAACGATAAAAATGTCAATAATTCTCAATTGTTTTCGATCTATCATTAAATTCGAGGAAAATTTTTATCGTTTTATGTATTTGACTCTCATTTTGAATACTTTAGAAATGTTTTTAAGGACTTTAGATTCGGTTTTGTTTTTGCACGAAATCTTAATTTAAAAGTTTTCAAAACAATGATCTAAATATGGATCGGTTTATAACTAGATCTCAAATTATAAATCTTTTGCTTTTCATTATAAGTTGTTTCGAAAAATTTTGATAAAAACAAAAGATATCTCAAAATTAAAACTGAATTAAGACATAAATTCATTACTCAAAAGAAAATAGCAGACAATAAGTCCTCGAATATAGTAATTATTGAAACTTTTCATAACAAAATCACAACTTTCCTGAACTTTATTGAAAAAAAGGTAATCAAACGAAAACTTGACTGAACTTTGAGATCAGTGGTCAGGGACTCAACCGAACCCTCATTTGAATTGAAAAGAAAAGATTACATAAGATTTGTTCCGAAAAATCAGTCAATGATTGCAATCAATGAATCATTTATTTGACATAAAATACTGAAAATCTTTTTAAAAACGATTTAATTTGTCATTTGAATCGATGATAAGATCTGAGACTTTATCATCGAAACGATGACAAACGAGTTAATCTCCAAAATACATATCATTTTGATATAAATCCAGTTTTTTTTGTCAGTTTTCAGGTTTCGATTCATTGCTCAAAATAAGTGGTTCTAAACATTGGACTAAAAGTTTTTGATTAATATTTAAGTGATTTTCAAACAAAACAAAAAAATTCGACAAAAAAAAACTTTGAATTCTATGAATAATAAAAATTGTTTGAAATGAGTTTTCTTTTATCGATGAGACAAAAAACTACCCAAACTTTGAATGGAGGGGTGGGTTAGGACTGGGATCGCATCACTGATCACACTTAACAATTGGATTCATTACTCATATTAGACAACAATTGACTATAATTTCTAAGTAATTAATTCGGAATTTCGTTAGAATTGCAATCATTTGTCAGAATTGAGTCTAAATAGACGACAAACACAATTGAGAATTAGAATGAGTACTCAATTGGTGGCCAAATAGAGCTCCGGTTTCGACATTTCACCTAAAAAATACCAATTTATACATATCTGACCTTAACATAGAACTGAATCAAATTTAGGCTAATTTAGCAAAAGTTTCAAATGTTATATAAATTTAATTTGAATTTATAAATACATATGAATTAATAAATTATCCTCATTTAGATCATAAACAGATATTTAGCTATGGGTGGCAATAAAATGACCCAACAGTTACTTTGAAAGTGTGTTTCGCAAGTAATCAAATTAATTGAATGAAAGATCAAACTTAGATAAAGTCATTAAAGTTATTATTTATTATTATTATCTCAACTAAAATATAATTTCATTAAATGTCTGAATCCTATACAAAATGATATATTGTTTGCTATAATTGTGGGTAAGTTTTGGTCATCTCATGATTAATTGGACAGGTTTTTAATTTACAATTAATTTACCATTGTGAATCTGGACCAGGAAAGGAACAGAGAGTGGGAAACAGAGCCTAATAAGACTAAAAATATTTCTGTGACCAAAATTAATTTTGGAAATGTTTTTTGATATATTGTCACCTCTTCTGATCCACATTTCGATTGTAAACCAAGACAATTGTCTTCTGAAAAGCCTAATACAGTATTAGTAATACCTAATCCATTGTTGTTTGTGTCAGAAATAAGGAATAGTTTTGACGAAAATTTCAATTAACTGTCAATAATGTCTTCAAACTATAGTCTGAAGTCTGAACCGATTGAACGCCAAAAGCAATAAATTAGTGATAAATCGATTGAAACCAACAAAAAATAGTAAAATAGTCTGATTTGTGTCCAACTGTTCCATAATCTCAATCCATATCATTATATTTTCGACAATTAGTGTCCATTCGATCGGAAAATTAAGAAAAGAGACTAAAAGACAAATAGAAATCGGATTTCGCGACAAAACCTAAATCGAAGTCTAAGTCGAATACATTGATAGAAATTACAATCAATTCAATGAAGCGATTCGTTAAACAAAAAGCCATTAATTAAATCTGATTTCGTCCGGAAATCATAACTGAGATCAATAAACATTATCTAAAATAAAAATCATTTTAATTACTTTTTGAAAATTACAAATTTGTTTAAATAGAAATAGAAATATAATAATATATAGACTTTGAAGACTTTTGAAAGAATCGGATGAGTAGTCGTCTTATGATCACAGAAAGTGATTGATTGCACGATTCATTTCAATACAACATTCAATGATTCGTTGATTTTATAAATCGTTTTCCAAAATGATCGATAAAATAATGGGTAAATAAAAATTAAAAGTTCTCTCAAAGGGAATAAAAATATTGTAAATAAACTGCAAATATATTCAATTAAATACATCGAAACAGTTCTCTCGATCTTATGATCCCTCGCTTTTCGTTAACTATTATTTCACACATTTATGGCACTAATAGTTACGAAAATTAAAATAAATTGCATTTTTAGCGCTAAAACCGACGCAAATATGCGATGATTTTGATCTCAAAAGTATATAAACTATTGTAAAAAATATTCTAATTTTTCTCCCGATTTATGAATCGATGAAATGCCCTAAAATGTCGTAACAATTATTGAGAATTCCTATAATTCTCCAAATTTAGTCGAGTTTTGTTAAACGCTTCCGTTTTGAGAAAGTCTACCGTCTTATAGACAGTAGAGCCCGAAGAGAGTGCAGGCGTTTGGCTGTTGTTTGTCGACAGTTCTTTGTTGGAAAGGGTTGAACCACTTCTTTGATGGATATGTTCGTTGGGTGTCCGCGGACTCTGCGATTGAGTGTCTGAGTCCAGGTCTAGATCTAAATATTGGATTTCTGAGCCATCGAGGGGTCGACGGGGCGGCGGTACTACTGTTCCCTTTGACTGAAAGATCTGGCAATTAGTAAACTTGTGACAATTCAAGTGATCGGATACCTGTGCCGGTTCATCATTCGAAGAGTTCCGTCGACTTCCGTTTGCATTATTATATATATTTTGGTTGTCGTCCTCCGAAGTCGACGGCTCTCTGTTGTGGTACTGTCCGCCGGGCACTCGCGATGGAATGCGAGGCGGAGTCCCACTCAAAGTCATGTGCGGCGACTGACCCGTTCTGTGAATGACAAAATTTAAAACTAATTTCCAGAACTTAGAGACTAACCCAGGCTTTCTAAAACTTCTTTTGGTGGGCGCGCTATTAATACGGGTCAGAGCGGGTGGCGGTTGTAACTGAATAGTCGCCGACTTCATCGTAGGTGAAGGAAGGGCTGGATTGCTATCGCTGTCCGAACCCTTTCGTTTAGGCTTTAGGTCTCTATTAACAGCGGGCGGACCGACACTCAGATTGTTGGGTAAGGAACTAGAAATCAGGCTATAAGAGGCTGAGGTCGGCGTTAACGGACTTATGTCCGCCTGTGAATCGGTATTCGTGAAGAAGGCATTGGTGTCTTCGGGACCGGAATAAAGAGTTGGTTTGTATTCGTAGTTGAAAACAGTATCTTTGTTTGTGAAAAATCCTGGCGCGGCGTTAGTGTACGAGTGCTTCTTATTGCCTGACTTTGAATGAGCCCGATCTGCAGGCACGGGAACAGTCGCGTTGATAATGTCTCTATCGATTGTGTCAATTGATGGCACCGACTCTGAGACCGGATTCATTCGGGGAAAGTCGTACAAATCATCCAAAGATTTAGGCGAGCCTTCATTGTGAGGATGAATCGGATGTCTTCCGGTAGGCGAGTGGTCGTCGGCGGCGTTCCTCAAATTAGCCTCGACTGCAGTGATGGGTATGTCATAGAGTTGGGACACGTTTGGCATCGACGCACAGGTCTCTGACTGTTTCTTTTTGTCTCTAATACTGGGAGGCTTTGGTGGCCGAGGAGGCGGCGGATGTGCGGAGCCATCAGTACTTTGGACTGAGTCTCGGTTAAAATCACTGCTGAGCGGAGAGGAAGACCTTTGGGTTTCAATGCCAGAGTCATTAGCACTGCTATGTTTGGTCATCACGTCTACCGAAGCGTTACTTCTGACTGAATTACGGGTCACGTCATTGGAGTTGAGCGGATCGTTGGAGTCACCGGGATATGTGTCCCAATTGACTTTGGGTAGAGTGGATCGGCTCTTAGTTGAGGCACATTTCGGTGCTTTAGGCACACAGTTTAACAAATTTTCTGTAGTTTCGATTGCATTGTTTGATTCGTGGTTAGGGTTCACCTGTCGAGGGATATCATAACATTCTTCGGGTTCTATCGCACACATCTTTGACGGCATTACAGGCACTGAGTAATTGATATCTGTGAGACTGCCGTTTATGGGTCGGCCGGTGTGGCACTCACTGATCGGGATGTATGGCCGCGGATCAATGCGACCGTTGCTGGAAGTCTTTGAGTCAGTGCGCGAAATGATTTTGGCGTTGTTTTTGGTCGTATTGTTCTTTGAGTTATTGTTTAAGGTATTGTTCAGAGAATTATCGACTGAAACGGATTTCTTGTTTTTGGTTAAAGTATTGGAAGTCGTTGTAGAGAGAGTGGTAGAGATAGGGCTACTCGTCGTCGGCACTGATGTGATTGTGGCCAACGAACTGGTTTTGGTTGAAGTGGAAGACAGACTCGATGTCGAAGTGAGTGTATTGTTGGCCGAGTTATTGGCACAAACGACGAACTCTTGACCACTGGGTTGAGGGGAATACCTATCGTCCTGTCCCTCCTCGATGTGCATCTTTAGGCCACACACCGAACAAATACATTCAACCCATTTATTCATTTCTGGTTCACTCTTAGCGACCAAATAGAAGATTCTTTTGGATGTCTTCACGTCAAACATGAACTGGAAGTTTTCTTTACGGCTCTCGAGCTGAAGGCCAGCGTCGACCTACCCGTGCGATGGTTGTGGTCAAGAGAGAGATAAACATCAAGACATGACAAACCTGTTCACATTGATCCAAATCGATGGTTCCCTTCAGTTTACGTTTAGACTGATCCGCGTAGTACTCGAGGACATACTGGCCGGGGATCTGTCCGGACAGCCTCAACACAAACCAACGGCGACGCCATTTCTGACATACATAACAAATGAAGAAACAAAATGAGACATAAATTGCATTCAAAGAGTTTGAGTCAATCCTTTGAGACAATTAGTTTTGAGATAATTAGCCAACAGTTCATAATAACAGTTAAGCTCTTATGTTAATTACCACTACCTGTCCCTCAAAGACCTGTTTTGGGGTATGTCTCCAATAGGTTGGCCTCGATTGCAATCATGGGCTCAAACGAGACAACACTCGACGCGATTGCACTTCCGAAGGCAATCGGTCGCAGGTGTTGGTCAGCACTCATCTGTTCCCGACCTCATCAGTAAATGTCAAGACATTGCTATACTTTGCATAATAAGGTGTTTATTGATAGCTATTTCCACCCATTTTTGTCTCTTCAGCCCTATATTGTCCACAATGGGAACCAATACTCACAGTCTTCCAGATCTTCTCTGGCGGTGATTTAGTTAGCCATCCCTCACAGACCACACCATTGGACTGATTAACTGAATAGTGGTTATGATTATTGTTAGTGGTCTCCGAAGAGTCCATCTCTGGTGACAATCGATGAGATGAATGGCAATCAGTGAGCACTACATCTGGTTTTGTATGACTTTTGGCGCAGATTTTGCGCAAATCGTTACCAAAGACTGAACTAAACAACAAATACAATACAATCAGTGGTTTTGGTCTTAAATAACAACAATTGATCACCGAATCAATCAATGGGTGATAATTAGTCACTTCCTATCGATTAGGACAACCGTTGATACTAATGATCAAACATCTGAGCCTTTGTTCACCGAAACAATGTTTTGATTACATTTGTTGAGACCTTTAAATGTTAAATGCCTTCAAATGCCTATCATTTCGATCGCGGGAATCCCAATATGGACTCTAACCCCGACCACTATCTCGTGATCCGATAGTTCGGCTCAAATGTCACGTCTGTTCAGTGTTTACAGCTATAGTTGACCACTAATTGCACTACAATTGGATTAACTCAACGATTAAGTGATGTCTTTGACAACAAAACAACTGCTTATCTATTGTTCCGATTCTTATCTTAATCTTAAGCCTTAATCGGAAGATCGGTTAACAACCGATAAGAGATGTCCTGATATATACTCAAAGATAGTCAATGACCGACGGGATTGTCAGCCAAGTTATGCTATTCAGAGGGCAATGGAGTGTCGATTATATCTGATCTGGTCTTAAGATGGGCTCAAATGCATCAGTACTTCAATGGAGATGTAAGTCATGTACCTATTCGTTGAATCCGACGGAACGGTCGACTTGTTGTCAGTGCGGCCAACGAAGGCAGTCAGACGTCCAAAGCAATGGGTCGGCCCATCAGTCTCTGCCTCCGAGTCAATGGCCAAATGACGAGTTGACGAGTGAGCCTTCGGATCAGTGGGCGGACGAACCCGAAGATAACTTATCTGACCAGAGCTCAGATCTACGTTTCGAAGACAATCATTTCGGTTCTTCAGATGACGACCAGTCAGAGACGATCCACAACACAATACTTCGGTAATTAAAGTCATTTTAAGTCTTAGAACAGAAACACTTTTCGGTTAAAGACTTTTTCGGTAAACTCGTTGACAATCATTGAAAGTGAAATCAGAGCCAAAACACGATAATTATTGCAATTATTTGCTCTCAATTGCCATACGTTTACTATATTTTTCTCATTTGATTATTACTTTGAAACTATCGATAAGACTAACGGAAACATAAACTCAAATCTATTTCTGATTACTTCTAATTAATGATTCAAATGTTAGTCATTCGTCGAATGAATATCTGATTAAATCATTTTCATATTGAAATCAATTGGCAAACAACCAAATGAACCAAATCATTGATATCTTGGTTACGATTGTTCACTCACTATAGGTATAAATGTGTTAGAATTGGCGCAAAAGAGTCACTCAAATTCAGTACATCTGATAAAATGTTAGAAATGGTTACAAAACTCTCTGTCATTGTATTACAAACTCTAATGAAATGCCTTTTGTTTGTCCTTTAATTTCAAATTTCAATTATGTTATGAATGATCGCAAACCTCCCAAACGATAGTTGCTATGAATCTACTGATGATTACAGTCTAATCAAACCAATGGTTCATTTGATGCACACATTTATTAACATTTAATAGTCGTATGACTTATGTCAGACTCTATTCCATTGAATGTCATGTTTTCTTTATTCTGATCATCAAAAACAAACATTGAATTAAAGGTCTGACTATTGATCGGAAAAGAATTCGTCGAAAAGAATAACAAAGTTTGACAAAAATAGGTTCAGATTTCAAGTTGTCTTCGGTTAAGTGATTCTAAGTTTAGATCAGTTCAGTTCAGTTCCAATAGTTGTTGTGATTTGACTTCACTTCAAACTAACCTAAACTCTCTTCTCATTAATCATTATTCGAGAGAACTATTCGTTTATTGAATTACAAAAATCTGTTAATTAAAGGGAATCAGAATCTATTTTTTGTTCATTTATAAGCAATTATAAGTCAATCAGAAACGTCGGGCGCATTCACCTCACGATTCGTGTTATGTATATATTTAGCAGTTTATTGAACACTGAATTATAACAAAACAATTACATCGGAATCATAGAAAGAATACATGAATAGAGAAAATTTGAGAGAAGTGTCAGAAACAAAGCACTAATGTATAGGTTTTACATATCGGTTGCCATTAGAGACAACTTTTTGTTATTAATTTCAATCCCTTTTCCAATACTCGAAGGAACCGAATCGAGTCGGAGGACAAGCATTCGGTATATAAGCGATCGAATAGCAGTTCCAAAGACAGCGACGACCAGGACTTGCAGACCGACTGCCAGAACCAGAGGAAGAAGCACTTCGAGGGCTATCTGAAGACCGCGCCGTCGTTTGTCAGTGGCATTGGAGTCAATAGACTTAGAAATCCGAGCGATAGTCAAATAAATTTCTTGGAGAAGACTTTTGTCAAATGTATCGGAAAGAAGAACCAGAAGTGGTTGTGTCCGACCTGTGGCTTCCGGAACATATCTACCTGTTCTGAATGCGTTCACTGCCATCAAAAGAAGACTAAAATCATTTCACAATTGAGTTCAGAATCTCATAAATCAGTGCCATATGAAGAGATCAATTGGAAGTGTCATAATTGCCAGTTCTCTAACCGCCAGAAGTGTTTCAAATGCAAACTTTGCGATACTCTGAGAATTGAAATCGATTTTTTCAGTAAAAGCAAAACTATTGACAACAGAATTGTCACTTCGATTGTCTCTCCAATACATCTTCAATACAGGAAGAACTGTACGGACCCAACAACCGAGAAGTGGTTGTGTTCTTCGTGCAACTTCTCTAACATCACTTCATCAATAACTTGTATTATCTGTGAAAATAATCGTCAATTCATTCCATTATTCGACAAAAAGACAAACCCTTTACCGCTCAAGAATTGCGTTAATGCAAGAGAAGCCAAATTCAAAGAACGGCTCAAAAGACATGGCTCTGACTGTTCAGCGAATGGCAACCGATCGAAGCTGTCGCTCATGAAGATTGTTCTCAACAAATAGTCAATATTAGTCGACCTCCGGTTCGGGTGATGAGAAGCACATCTTTCAGTGAAGTCACTTACGCTCTGATCGGTATTCAAAAGCACAAAATCTCGAAACTGACTCAATGTCTATGAAAGAAGAGTTCTGTCAGTTCTGGAACCGATTCATCTAACAGCCCCTCACATCCGATCAGGAGTTGTACGACAATGACTGACGACAAGTTTGCGAGTTGTATGACAAAAGCCGTTCTGATCTCAACATCAATACAAATGTATACTCAAACTCAAAGAACTGGGAAATCAATTGTTTATAAGGAAACAATTACTGCAATAACACAGGATTTAGTCTCTGATTAAATCAAATTAAATAAATGGTTCCGTAATTGGATATAATGAATACTGTTTTCGATAATATCTATAAACGGAAGACTTCAATTATGGAACAAGTGCACTCAAATGAGAGACAGACACTAAAAGATGTGGACAGCGTTCTATTCAATTCGGATGTGATGGACGAACTTGAGATGCTTCTGATGGCAGACATGGCCCAGATGAAAAACATTAGTCTTAATAACAATTCTAAGATTTTGAATCAAAGGAATTGAAACCAATTGAAAACACGAAATGTAATGAATACAAGTCTGATATTCCGGATGAAGAATCAAAAGAATATATCAGTAATGATGTAAATGAACCAGATTTGATGAACAATGAAGATGGAAGTGCTATTCCGGAAGAAAATATAAGCGAAGTTGAAAGAGAAATCAAATTCAGTGAAATTATAAGTTCGAAGACTAAAACCGATAGTGATTTTGATTCCATCGATAAAACTGTTTCTCTCGGACATGAAATCCCGTCTGAAATTATCGATCAAACAGAAGTGTCCGACAAATGTGTTTCACAATATTTAGAAGACATTAATGGAAATAATTTTTCAAATAAAGATCGCGACAAACAAAGCGATAACAAAACATCGGATTCACAAATAAACACTTCTCTTGAAGATGACAAACAAGTATTTGAGGCTGACTTTGATTGTGAGACAATCGAGTGATGAAAAATATTTGCCATTAGAACAAAATAGTGAAAAATCACTTAAAATTACTGTTGAAGTTGAAAGTGAATCACAAAACCGTCATATCGTTAAGAATAATATCAGAGATAATATAGTCATAACCTCTGAAACCGTATCGGATTTGCCATCGAATTCAGAAAATCTCGATCCGAATCATGAAATTATCGAATTAGAGTCAGAAAATGAAGAAATTAAGACATTGAAGAAAATTAAGAACGAACCAAATGAAAAACAGTATTCTGACAATGATTTGTCATCAAATGAATTATGCGCTGATAGCAAGAAATCAGAAGAAACAGAAATTGAAACCAAATCTAATACATCGACAGAAGGATTGAATGGAAATAATATTATCGATAAGTCATTTGGTTCTGTCAGAAGTGAAGAAACTGAATGTCCGGAAAACATTTTATCACAAATAAAGTCAAATCTTGATTCTGAAGGTAAAACATCGGAAGAACCGATCGAAGAAACCCTTGAAAGCTCTCAAACTAGGAATGACTCGCAAGTCATCAATGATATTGAAAATGACTTCGATAATCAAGATATGGATCGAAATGTCGATAATGAGAATCAAACGTCTGTTTCATTGAATCCCAAAGAAATGTTGAGTCAAACAGAATTGAATTCAAATGACAATCAATTCAATGGAAGAAATGCGACAAATATTGACAATAATTTAGAACAAAATTACAAAAGTATTGAAAGTTTAGACGAAAATAACTCTCAATGTCTTGAGATTTCCATTCAAAAAGTGGTTCCGAATATTGAATATACCAAAGATATTAATCCCAATGATTATCCAAATATAACACATTTGAATACAGAAAATGAGTTAAATATGAGTCGAAAGACGAGAGATATTGGAAATGAATATAACATCAAAGATGACAACAAAGATCAAAAAGTGGAAGAAAAGATAATTCGATCCGTTAATGACTCGAATACAAACGATAACAAAAAAGATAGTAAATCACGACTCGATTCACTCAAGACATTTGCCAGAAGTGTCAACGATATTATAACTTGGATTCATGAAAAGAACTCTTCCTTAAGAGTGGAAGACCCGAATGGTCCGGAAGACGATCCACAACCCATTCAGACTATGATTTTGTCTCACGAAGACCAAACCCGGTTTGGCCATAGTTCGGGAAAAAGTTGAAGCTTTGTTTGAAGAGGCGGACCAATTGGTCACAATATTTTCCTCTGCGGATCCACACAACTTAGACGCTCAACAGTTCAAACACGACGCCCAACAGCTCGAGCGGTAGATCGCATGATCCACGAGGAAGACATCCAGGAAAGGAAGAGAAGTTTTAATCAATTCACTACCAAAGATAAGATTTTGGAAATGAATCAGAAGACCAATGATCTCGAGGAAAAGATCATTGAGAAATAAAAACTCATTCGGAAAATGAGTTATGAATCCTCGAAAAAGTGGAATGAGAGTAACATTCCGCAGTTTTTGTAACAAATCACAATGGAAGTGATTTAGAGGTATGAGCTATGGTTAAGCTCTTGTAACGACAAGAAGTCGTAAATCTGGGAAAGGTTCCCATAAAGTCGGACCGTCATTAGAGTAATGACCGTCTGTTGTGATCACGCTATAGATTAGCGTTGAAGTACTCCTATAGTGTATTGTAGGGGTTGTTACCATGATAGTATGGTATGATCACGAGGTCGTGATCTCATCGAAGCGGGAAGTAATGTTAAATAGTGAAGAATAAGGGAATTGATAGAAAGTAATCCTTAATTATTGAAACGTAGGTTTGTAAAAGGGATACGTTATGACGTTATAACTATCACCTGGACTTTTTTATGTTAACCTGT
>JAQGAJ010000939.1:0-11854 GCA_034689365.1 Liebstadia similis
GCTTGTGGTTAAATATAAATATGTAAATGCTCTATCCGAATTTAATTTATTTATCCTTTTCGAATCATCTATCTGGGCCATTTTAATTCCAGTTATTTTTCTCTACCTCTATGTTGAACTTTTAAAGCTTATTGATCTTTTGAAAATCAAACATATTTCTAGTAGATATAATTATATTTGTAGATCATTATATATAGCATATTATATTCACCATTTAACCTATACTTGTATGGCTTATTATTACCTTCCTTATATATTAAAAATGGGAGTTTTTCTAAAAATGATAACAATTGTTATTTTTATAATCACGAATTATTTATTAGCAATCCTACTAAATATAATTTTATTACAGCCAATCAGAAAAATAAAAAATGTACTACTCATTTATATATATGATTAATTGTAATTTCTAAAAATTATGTTCATCAAACATTAAAAGCAATAAATTCCAACTTATAACTGGAAAAAATTATCCTCTATAATGTTGATATCGCTTCAAGCTTCTCAATAGGTATAGTCAACGAAAGTTTAAGGAGACCCTCAATGGCAGCTGAGCTCTGAGCCCATAGCTCTCTAATATTGAGGGTCTCTTTAGACTTTTGCTCTCTATACTGTTAACTGTTAATAAATATCGATGGCGGATCGATTTAGTTGAGAGATGGTTCAACAGGGAATGGATCTCAGTTCACGGAGATAAAGATTTTTTTATCATAGAACTGAGGTTAACTCGATTTATTGAGGTGGGCACGATGTAATTCCACTCTCCACGTTCGCATTCTGTACCTTTCGTCAGGTTAGATAGTTAGTTTTAGGCTTAAGAAAGTTTTTAAGTAAAGATTTATTAACATGAGGCCATTAAAAATTATTATTACCAAATATATCAGTGTTTAAAATGACTAAATGTTGTAAGAATCAAAATTAAAAAACTTTCATCGAAATTTAATTATAGAGGGCGAACAGGGGCACAAATAATGTCACATTATATTCTGGATGACTGCCAGAACTTTTTCCGCTCTATTCTAGCCCTATCCAAATGACATAACTGTAGATTAATAAGGTGCAACATTGTATTTCGGCAAATCACTCTGATTAGTCTTGATTGAGAAAAATATTAATTAGCAAGTTTTGCATTGTATAGCAGTTCTGTGAGTGAAGTTCACATCAATGCGTTTTGCTTTGCTCTCTCAAAATTAGTATTGAAATGAGTTGTGGAAATGACTGATAGGAGTTTATGTTAGTTTTATATCGTCGGTGAGGAAGTGTTAATTGAATTTAAATCATTTTCCCGAAAACTATTTTGAAACGCGAGTTCAGATCCGACCAAAAGGTCAAAGTGTGAATGGAAATATCTCAAGCTCGAGAAAACTTAAACTTAAAAATTTTAAAAGGATGTTTTAGACTAATCACTCTATAAAATCATATCTCATTATTAAATGAACCATTTAGCATTCAAAAAAGATCAGATACTAATAGCGAATATAAAAATTTTCTTACAAAAAACCATTTTGATCTTAACAGTGCATCCTTACAGAATAAAAGGACACGAATCAGGATTTTCAATTAAAATCAATTACAGATGTTTGTAAACATGATTAAGTCGAAAACTAATTTAATTTATAGCTCTCAATTTGAATATATACTTGGGTCTAATCGAGATGTCACATTTTAATATAACAGTGCAGTAATGAGAAAATCAAAACCTATTTTAGTCAAATAAATTTAGTTACCATGAATAATGTTCGAAATGACTCTTCATCTTAAAATGTGAATATCTTATTTAGTATCTCTATGTATGGATTGAAACGATAGGAGGAAAGCACCCAAAAAAATTTCAATTTTGAAAATTGCCAAAAACTTCCAAGAAAAATTCTATATAGTATTCACGATATGGGGGTAAAAAAGGGTTTTTATCCTTCTTCCCAAAAGGGAAAATTACATATGCCAATATATCTCCTAAATATCATACCTGAACTATGCAAGCATATTGTTCAAATAAAGTTCAGATATTAGTTTGAAATTATAATATATTTTTAATTCAGAAAATGAGTGTATTAGAAATTTTGAATGGAAGGTTGTACAATTATTTTTATGAGAAATATGACCATGATGATTTTAAAACATGCTTTTATGGAACACTCATGTTTACGAATATTACATTCTGGCCATTAGCTTGTATATTGACCTTTCTCGATTATAGAAATTTCGAATTTCTTTCTAATTATCGTATTAAGGAATCCAACAAACAGAAGGTTGTAAACCGTATTTCATTCTATTTTATATTAAATTTTCAATTCCAAATAGATAACCTTTAAAGATATTATAAAAGTCTTTGTCCAAGTTTTCATCAATAAAACCATCTATCATATTTCGTATATTTACTTCATCGCAAAACTATTTTACAAAAATTTTGATTATGGTCCTTTACCGAGTTTATCAACAATGTTCTTACATATTATATTTTCAATTCTAATTCAAGAAATAACATTTTTTTACACTCATAAATTATTCCATGTGGATATATTTTACAAACATATCCATATAAAACACCACGAATGGTCTAGACCGTTTGCTTTGACAGTTTTCTATGCCCACCCTATAGAATTTGTTTTGAATCTAACCTTGCCACCAACTCTAGGTATTAAAAATCAAATCACATTTCATTTATTACAATTTAAATTCTCCAGGACCATTAATTTTAGGCTCTCACATATACACAAGGTGGATATCTCATTCATTTATGTATTTAATGACCCTCTTTGGTCACTCAACCTATCAATTTCCAATTTTTGGATTCACGCATCGTCATTATTATCATCATTTTAAGTGAGTTTTTGAAGTACTAGATTCAAAATTTAATTAATATGGTATTATTTAAGTCCATCTAAAAACTACGGATTTCTTATCTTTTTGGATAAAATTTATGGAACAGAAGACAATAGCAAAAGCATTCTATGAAACGAATTGACCAATAAAATAGAGTATTTGCACTAAAATCTAATTTTTATTTATTTGAGTTATATAGTGATCGGTTATGAGAATTAAAAGGATCCAGACAAACTCGCATTAATCGAATTCTCCTCTTTGGAGGTAAGCACATTTCTAAACATTTTTGCACAATTTTCAAAAATCAAGGAGATCGAAAATGATAATCTTGAAGCTGAATCAAGCATCTTCTTGATGCAGTTGAATTAACACATAATATTGATGCGGCTGTAAGTTTTGGTTACCTACTGATAAACAAATCTTGGTATAAATTCATAATATAATCGGTACTCATCTGACCAGAAATCAGAGCTCACAATTCGGTTAGCACGACTATATAAAAGTAAAGTATAAGCAGGAGTGGTAAACGGTCTTTTTAGGTCTAAGGGTGGTATTGAGAGGGGTACTTTGAAATATATTTATTTGCTCAATTTTGGATTAAATCCAGTTCAAACGCTAAATTTAATTATATTAGGACTTAATTTAACCGATTTGCAGATATTGTAGATTTTTGGCTTAATTTGGCCTAAATTAGTGTATTTTGAGTGAATTTTACTTAAAATTTGGTCTTAAAATAAGATTTTATGTCATTTTCAAAGTTTTTCAGTCAAATGAATAAAAATAAATAAAATTTGGTAAAAGTGAGGCAAAGGTGGGGTCCTTGGATCCGTTTCTGGGGGATTTTTAATAAATTTTCGGCTCTAGTGGAGATTTTGGAATACCCAATCCCCTATTAGCCAACCCTGAGTATAAGCAGTGTAGCATTCGGTACCATCAGCTTTGTTTGACTTAAATGGTTAGTATTAGGAAATTATAACGCCCACGATCAGATTATTTAAATATTCGACAACAATGAGTTCAACTATAACTTATAGACTATAATCTATAAGAGTTTAATCGTTGAATTTCTACATAGTTGTACAGTCAGACCTTGGTTTTGGCGTCGTCTGTTAGAGCCAATATCGATTGTGGTCAATTATTTTGAAAAGATTGGCGGCTCCTATGGGGTGACTAATGTTAACTTACCTCTGTTTAAGTCAACTCGCCTATAGCCAATCCTCGCTTCTGACCATTTAATTTGAGATAACCAGTAGGATAAACAGTACCTCTCTTTTTCGCAAAACTATCAAAAGCTGTAATTTTTGACAAAATAACTCAATTTGTTGTCACTAAAACCAAAACGTGAAAAAATGTGTTATTTGATCGATGATATCATGCAAATAACAAAAAAAATGTGTTGACAAACACCAAAACTCTGATTCGAGTAACCATATAGACAACATGTAGTGGTCATACTTGTCACTTGGATTTATAATTAAATTAAACAATATCATGCTTATTTAACCGATATCATGCGCGGATGCTGGCCAAGAACTTTTTATTGGTATCGATGAAGAGATTAGATAATTCAGAAAATTTTATGGGAACCGATAAAAACGAATTCGCTGATTTCTGGTCACACTCAGTATAAGCCAATCTCGATATTAGCCAATATTTCCCGGCTCACCCTCAATTGGCCAAAACCGAGGTCTGACTGTATAACCGTAAGGCAATAATAACCAAAGGGAAGGCTATCCTCGCAGTATGTGTGGCCATAGTGTAATTTCTCTCACTACAACCATATCAAGCAGCTAATCTAATTAGCAAAAGACTTGTCCCAGTTTGAAATTCGATTTCACAGAATCAAATAAGGATGTTTGTGTTATTTTCTTCCTTTCATTCAACAGAAGGATACGAAAAAACTATTTACATAAGTTTACAAACTTTTGAACTAGATAGGGTTTTAGGTGCAAACTTCAAAAGCGAATAACTAGAAAACTAAACTAGATATTCGCAAACTTTTTTCTGAATCACATTAAGAATATTAAGTGGTATGTAAATCGAAAGGAAATATTAATATAAACTATTAACATGTTTAGTAAAACAAAGGATGAAATTTTTGATCAACGATTTGAGTACTTTGCCCCTCGAGTACCGCAGTAAAAGTGGGGTCTAATTCATAGCTCTTTCATTTCTCTTTCATAATCCGAAGAGAAAGTTTGGGTACTCTCGGGGTAAAACATAGTTTTTTATCAAAATTATAATCTTGTTAAAAATGGAAAATTTCGGTTATTTGAAGTTGAGAAAATATAAAAATTGTGAAATTTTACTCAATTTTTAAGCGTTGATATCTCGATAAAGAAGTAACTTATTGAAATAATTTTTGTAAATTTATATGTTGTTTTAAGTGTTTCATTCAGAAAAATATTATATTAAAAATTTTAATTTTTTGGCGAAGTTGGGACAGGTCCTTTCTTTAGTTTAGATTTGATAACATTGCTTTAAAATATCTTATGTATTGTTTTTGATTGGTGGATTATATTAAATTTTGAATAATAACTTATTTCCATCTCTCCAAGCAATCAAATTTCTTATCAAATTATCTTGGACATTATTCTTATTTTTAAGGTAAATCTGTGATAAAATATAATGAAAATTGTAAGAGAATATAGAAACTAACATTAACATACTTGATATTTCATCTTCACGCAATTTTTTGCTTAATTCATAGCAAGAAATAAGAACAAAATTGGAAAATATTACAGTTAACAAGATGATTTTGTTTAGTTTTTGAACAGTTAGGTGAAAATCCAAGTTATCCAACGGAAACTTTGCCAAAATGCAATTGATTTGGTATTTTGTGGTGAAATTAGGTCTTTTAGTCATCTTATGTTTGACAATAGTGTTAAAATGTGACAATAATCGGCTGTATTTGTAACATAACTCGGAAATTATATACTCTGTGCCGAGAAACCAATAAATTCCAAAGAAAGAAAAAATTGGAACTTGATTATAGAACAAATTCGATAACAATGGGTATATAAATAGGTGAGAATAAGTATCATTATTAACGAAATGGCAATTAACTGATAGAAAGGTTATAAGAAAACAGATGATAAACGCGATGAGGGGTTGACTGAACGGACTCTTACGGTAGTTCTTGTCCTCGAAGTGACTGATCTCGTCGTACATCGCAATGAACTTCCAGTACATAGACTTCAGGTGAAGATATGACCAGAAAATGATAAAAATCCCGAAAATTGATGATAATTTGAATGAATATCCAAAGAAGGTATTTGTTGTCAGTAATAGAGACAAAACAATTGTCACCAGAAATAAACCGATAATTGAAAACCAAATTCCTGTGAAGTAATAATCGATTGACTTATGTCTGAGACTTAACCCAAAAGGGGTTAACATATAGTTAAAGAGATTCTTAGGTTTGTCTTCACTCGGATTCATATTGGGATCACTTGTTTAGTCTCGAGTTTTTGAATAGAAGTAAGCCTTAAATGAGCTCACAATGGGAAACCTATTGCTCAAACTCAGAGGACTTTCGTTAGGTTTCCATGTTCTTTTTAAATCATTTGAACATACCAAGATGGTGTGAAAATAGTCACTGCATTTACCCAAGTATTACCATCAGTAACCATCATGATCATCTTTGTTAGTCTAGACTTCTGAGTCTCAGAGCTTTTTAAAAATTCAATAGACTTTAATAATTGTAAGTCTTTTGCCTGAAGAGAATTAGCTTAATTTTTTAGAAAACACGTATGTTCAAGATATCGATCAGTTAACGAGCGCAGAAACCTTAAATAACAAATGTTAAAGTAACTACCAAAGAAATAATGACTCTAGTTATTTATGATTCTAAGAATTTCTAGCTATTCTGCTTTCAAACAAGATCCCAAACGTTTGTGATCTTGAAATCTTAGTTTGGGATCTTGATGAAATTTTATTCTAAATTAATTTTTATTTCATTTTCATTATCACATTTTTATCGAGATAATTAAACAAGCATATAAGGTTTCAATAAGTACAATCGGGTCGTTTTTCATTCGTCAATAAGATTAATAAATCAATAATATTAGCAAATCTTCTAGAAGTTCATAGAACATTAATTGTTGCTATGCTACAAGATAATACCATGTATTATTTCTGATTGGTAATATTTTTAACTTAGAGGATATTTTTAAATTATTTTTCATATTTATAAACGACATAAGAAATCCCAAAAATTACTTAATATTTATATAATTGAATTTTAAAGATGGTCAATTTCAACGGGGCTATTATTTCCATATTATCCCAATCGTGGGATCTAATGATTATTACTAAGGTTGGTAAATTACATCCTTTAAATTATTAGGATGAAATTTCATAAGAGTTGCATCAAATTTTAAAAAGATACAGCAGACGAAGACAGCAGTCAAACCCAAGATCTTGGTATTTTATTTCAAAAATAAATTAGTGACCAATTACTAACTCATTATTAGCTTTCTCTGTAAAACAAAAAGGATGATGAAAGTTTCACCATGATATTTCACTATATTTCAGAGCTTACAAGCATTGGATATGTCCTTCATTGATAAAATACCTGTACTTATCGGAAAATGTTTTCTTAGTGAACCTGATTGAACTAGAAACTAACCAACACAAACTAGCAAGGATTGCAAGGACATATTACGATTGCAAGGTTATAAGAGTATCATTTCACAACTGAACAATCACATCGCAAGACTACTTGAATCGTGTTAATGTCGTTTTGTATATGAGATAACCTTAAGAGTAAAATATTTTTCTAAATCGAAAAGATAAGAACGAACTATAATCGTGGTAATGATCACCACCTGCCAGGAGTAGTGCCTTTCTTATCCGAAAAGTTCAAACCATGGGAGACATTAACACTTCAAGTGATTTGTCTTAAGTCAGACACAAAACAAATCTAGATTTGTATATAAGTCGAGACCAGAGACCAAACAAATCATTCCTAACTCAGAACTCGAAGTTTGAGTCGACTTAAGAAACATTCGCCAAATAATGAAATTTCTTCTGTTAGTCGCGGCCTTTGTCGCCACCGCTTATGGTATGTATAGCCCGTCCTCGAAGCTTACCCTCAACTGACCCCATCTTCCTATAGCTGCTCCGATCGAACAGGTCTTACCGAAGATCTTGATCGAAAGGGCTCGATTCCTGATCAAAGGAGCCGAAGCTGAGCTCGAGAGGCATTGGAACGCTGGTCTCCGACACTTGACTCGGGCTTTCGAGGCTGAGATCGAGTCCGTCCGACTCTTGGAACGGGAACTGATGGGTTTGGATCAAGAGAAGCATCTCGAGCTCCACAGACTCCATGAGGTCGAGGAGAGACTTCTTCGTCACGAGAACAGATTGGGTGAGGAAAGCTTGTTCATTGGCTTCAGACACGACGAAGAGATGCATCAAAGGGGAGAGACTCACCAACAACGGGAAAAGGAGGAACAGTTAGCCAAGTTCTTCGTCCAGAGAGCACATGGTCTGATCACTGGAGCAGAGATGGAGCTCAAGAAACACTATACCCAAGGTCTTCATCACTTGACCAAACTTTTCGAGGCCGAGATCGAATCCGTCCGAATCTTGGAGAAGGAGCTTGTTGCTATGGAGCAGGAAAGACATCTCGAGCTTCACAAATTCCATGAGGTTGAGGAGAGACTCGTTCACCACGAACATAGACTCGCCGAGGAAGGTCTTTTCATCTTGAACAGACACGACGAGGAAGAACATAAGCGAGGAAACCATCATGGTGGATTCTAATTGCTTTTATTTATTTTAAATATTGAAAATTTGTAAATGTTAAATTTTTCTAAAAGTTAATAAAAAGTTAACAACCTCAAATAATTGATTTGTGCTCTAATTAGTGTAAAACATGATCATTATTTAGTTCTGAAAAGGATAATGATTTTAGATATAAATTGTCTACAAATGAGTACAAAAATATTATTACAGTATTTTATTTTGAAATTTGAAATTAAATTAAAAACTATTTCAAATTTGAATTAGTCTCCGAAAAATGCAAAAACTCATTCCCGTTCCCTCCCTTGCACAGAAATGTCATTCCTAATCCCTCCCTACTCCCGAAAGAGAATCCCTTAAATTTCCGTAACCAATGGAAAGCAACACAAAAAAGCTATTACTGAAGTTAATAGGGCTGAGGTAGAGCTGAAGTTAAACTATTTATCATTAAAAGTACATTAATATTAAAAACTAATAATGGAATATTTTCTACAAAATCGAATTTCAAAACTATTTAGATGCTTATAGCTATTTTTCATGTCTTGTTATTCTATTTTGATTTTCTATTTCAAAATTGGTGACTTTTGGCATGGGCTTTGTGATTTTGCATGTTATTATGCTCTGGTGTAATATGAAAATTAGCTATAATCACCTAGATAGTCTAGTGAATATGTACCATCATAGGTTTACAAAATATCGTCTAATTAATAAAACAATTTAAATAAATTGGAAATCATTTTTTGAATTTTATAAAAAAATATTGGTTTTTAGGGGAATTTACGCGAGTTTTAAGGGATTTGGAATTTTAAGAATTTGCATCCTGTGTATCTCGAAATTTGAGATAAAACCTATTTTTATCTTGAAATAAAATTTTTGACGAATTGTTTTTCAAAATTGTCAATATTTATTTGCCAAAATATTCTTGGATGTTAAATTTGATGGTGAATAGGGGGATGTTAGGATCCCCTGGTGCCCAAAATTTGCCGAAATCTCACTGGAAAAGAATCAAGGACAGCTAAATCCGATTTCCGAGCCCCGAAACCCTGACCCATCTGGACCTGAGACCCATTTCCTATAGGCTGGACCACCTCGACCCATTTCCCCTCGCCATCCCTGGATATGACTTAAAAACCTCTCCCAAACTGTGATTTGATAAAAGTTCGAATTGTTTATCTTGTCAATTTAGCAACTATCATCAATATTAATTCATCACTTTCTTGTTTAGTAACTTTTCTCAAATATAGTGTTTTAAAGAAAAGGCAAAACGAAATTGTTTTTACTGTTCCAAATCATGTAAGACTAGGTAAACCTTTCACCTGGACCATGACATCTCAAACTTGAACATTACGGATCTGATGTGGAGGTCTATGGGTTCTTGTATGACACAACTATCAGTTATGAGCTCATGATTGTCATGATATAAGTACTTTTAAGAGCTAAATCTTATCCCGAGATACAAACCATGGGAGACATTCGTTCATATCTCAGGTGTTCACCAGAATCACAATCAGTTCTGTATATAAGTCGAGACCAGAGACCAAACAAATCATTCCTAACTCAGAACTCGAAGTTTGAGTCGACTTAAGAATATTCACCTAATAATGAAATTTCTTCTGTTAGTCGCGGCCTTTGTCGCCACCGCTTATGGTATGTATAACCGGTCCTCGAAGTCAATCAACATCTAACCCCTTCTTCTTATAGCCGCTGTGATTCCGGCCGAACAGGTCTTACCCAAGGTTTTGCTCGACAGGGCTCGATTCCTGATCATCGTATCCGAAGCTGAGCTCGAGAGACATTGGGCCGCTGGCCTCCGACACTTGACTCGTGCTCTCGAGTCTGAGATCGAGTCCGTCCGACTCTTGGAACGGGAACTGATGGCTGTTGACCAGGAAAAGCATCTCGAGCTCCACAGACTCCATGAGGTCGAGGAGAGACTTCTTCACCACGAAGATAGATTGGCTGAGGAGGGTCTCTTCATCGCTAACCGACACGACGAGGAAATCCATCAGAGAGGAGAGACTCACGAACAACGGGAAAAGGAGGAAGTTTTGCCAAAGATCTTGATCGAGAGAGCCCGAGCTCTGATCAAAGGAGCAGAGACTGAGCTCGAGAAACACTGGACCGCCGGTCTCCAGCACTTGACCAAAGTTTTCGAGGCTGAAATCGAATCCATCCGAGTCTTGGAGAAAGAACTCGTTGCTCTTGACCAGGAACGACATCTTGAGCTCCACAAATTGCATGAGGTTGAGGAAAGACTCGCTCATCACGAACATAGACTCGGCGAGGAAGGCCTCTTCATCTATAACAGACACGACGAGGAAGAACATAAGAAAGGTCATGAACACGATGGTGGATTCTAATTTATTAACTAATTTAAATCTTTAAATATGTAAATGCTCAATTTTTTAATTGTCTGTGAATAAAATTATTCATAACATTAGCAAATGATTAATTAACCATGATTAATTTCAAATTATTATTAAATTACCAGCTTGATTGATTGTGACAATTGATGTCTGATCGCGTTTAGATAGTGGTTCTCAAAAGTGTGTCTGGGATGCACTGGAAAATTGAGCATGTAAACGTATTTGCTCTCGATTCAAAAATTTAGCCCATGATACACATTGAAGATCGCATAATTTTCACAATTTATGTGAAAAAACAAAGACACCCTTGATCATTGGGCATATCTTTTGAGAACGTCTTCTTAAGTTAAAATATGGCCACTTCTAAAGAACTAATTTTACCCACTTTTTAAAGAAATGTGTTCTAAACTTTATGTTCCCTTATAAAATCTTTTAGAGAATAGCTCCCATGTATAATGAGCTCTTTCGAATAGCTTGTGTATATGATGGTAAATTGATTAAGTTCAAGAGAAGATTGTCCTTGCTTAATACAAAGTTGACCAATGCAAATGATACTTGGAAAACTTACTCGAAGATTCGAGTTTCTTGTTTTGTGATTACATTTCTTTGGAATTGGCCATCAATAATAGCATCATGGGCAAACAAGGGCAATAAAAGACATTTATATAAGCAATAATACTAAAGTTGCTCAAATCGAGGCTCGGGTTGGCTATGCTTTTGGAGTTATGCCTATTCCCGTTGAAACAAGGGGTGGATCCTGGGATAAAAAGGTTGAGCTTTGAGCAAATTGGTTGACAACACTGAATGAAAGCACTTATGTAATTGTCTTTCAATGATTTGTTATTTGGTTCCATATTATGAGTAGGGATGGGAAAATACACTGTTTTTAATTTTGTCTTGTATAATACATGTATAAT
>JAQGAJ010000940.1:0-11854 GCA_034689365.1 Liebstadia similis
TGATTTTATAAATTTTATAAAAATTTTATACAAAACCCCGAATTTATAGTATTTTCTAGTATTTGATTCTCAAGAGATTGTGTGAAACTTTTCACTTCTATTATTCCTTTTATACCGATTTCATCAGTGGTTTACAAATGATAGAGAATTTTCATTTCTTATGAAACTCTTGTTTTTGATGTCCAGACGAAAGTGTAAAATATTTTCTATCATTGAGTTCTAAGAAAATGATTTGAATTTTTAGAATTTCATTGAAAGCTTTAGAATAAAGTTTAAACTAAGTGAGAGCTAAACATAAAACCCATTGAATTGAAATGATTTTTCGTTTTGTTTCGTTTTTATATTAAGTTATGTTATTTCGTATGTCTTTTCACTGATTTTCTCTTTGTTTCGTATTTCTCGGAGCACTTCGACGGCACTTAAGTATAGAATTTCTAATTAAAGTGTATCTCATTATAGAATTTGTTTCTTCAGATTTTATTCTTATTCTCAGAATTCATAGAATTGAAACTCAAGATTAGACTCGAATGTAAAATCGAAACATTACTAAAAGCTTTTTAAAAGAGTAAAAACTTTGATATTATTTTGAAATTATTAGATGAGTTCATATTTCAAGCATTGGTTCGCTTTTATGTTTGCATTAAAACAAAGAACTTTATGTAAAACCGAATTCTGTATGAAAACCAATGTTAAACTCATTTGATATGACATTAGAGACAAAAGAAGAGAAGAAATCATTGGATATATTGAATCAAATTTGGAGAACGAGATAAAAACGAATGCCTTTCTCGACTGCAATCGATGTAATTCACAAAATAAGTTAATAAAACACTTTTCGCTTATTTCTCATTGCATTTAATGTAGAAAACTATTGGATTTCCCGAAGCATTGACTGTTTGTATCCCTTCTTATCAGTGAATGAAAGCGTTTATATTCGGGAATAATATAACAATTCGTTAGGAAATGGACTAAAAAATGATTTTCAAATGAAATATCGTTCGGCAAATGTGGGCTCTGATAGTGTGCCGACAGATCCTTACAAATGAGAAAACATTTTAGCCGATGAGAAGAGGGGTCGCTCTGCCTATCAATTGCCTGCAAGTGATGGCCCACTCAGTCATCGTCAGTCTCTCCGCCGTCAGAGCGAACGGTCTCTCCTTTCGGTCTCCATTCAGACAATGGCTTACAATCGGAGACAACTCTATGTCTGTCTCTCAATGTCTTGCATTGAATCTCATGTTTCGTTCATCTCTTCATACTCTTTGCCTCTCAAAGAGTCTCTTCGCTGATCTCAGTTGCCATTCGTCGCAACTCATGTCAAATGATTATTTGTACATCATTTCAGTCGTTCCTCTCTATAGTTGTCCACTGTTTGTATGTCAACAGCAGATCCATTCAGCTGTTAATCTGAACCTTCTTTTCATACACTCTTCTCATACCAGAGTGTGATCTAACCGTTAATGCCTCTGATCATCAATAATGGGCCCGACTTTTCATATTGGGATCCATTAAAAAATTATGTCATTACCCGACTCTTCAGACTCCTCTCCCTTTGTATGAGACCCTATTCGAGTGTCGCGACAGCTCTCATGCAAATCATCTAAAATTTAGACCCAATTTGTGCGTCAATTCATTAATTTTGATTTTCTTTTGCTCTTCTGATCCCATAATAATATTCTTTACTCTAATGGGACTTACAGTTAATCATAAGTAGTGTTCCCTTACTTAACGACTTGCCATCAATTGTTTCACTAATTTTTTCCTAAATCACTAGATATTTATTGACACTGAATCTCTCTCTCTCTCTCTCTCTCTCTCTCCCCAACGATGATCATTAGATCATATACGATGGTAAAAGCACAACAGAGATGAGTGATTTTCTCTTGCAACAAATGTTATCTTGCAGAAACATCCATTTCCACGATTGGCAATTGCAGTGATCACGAAACTAATGGAAACCATGAGAAACTTCAATCATGTAACTAATCATAGCTAGTGATGAACTTTCACTGACGATGTTTTGATGAACAGCTGAAATAATTTAGGAATAAGTATGATATCAATTATGATATTATGATCGAAACATATAAAACATATGAAATACTATGTTAGTTGAGATGATGAACATCTGCTCATTCGCTTTCATCCGTTCAGAAGTGCATTAACTCTATTCGAGTTAATTCACAAAAGAGTTCCGAAAAGCAAATCAATTAAGAATTTCTTTTTATATAGTTTTGTATTATTATTGTCGACAAAAATATAAAGTATTTTAGGTTTTAATCCACTTAAGAGTAAAATATTCGTCTCTTATGTCACTAACGAATCGACTGCTTTGCCATCTCTTCCTATCATCCCTTTCCTCCCTATCCTCTAATGCCTTACATAATTCAAAACAACTTTATTCAGACATTTGGCTGAACACAAAACAAAACTTTTTGCTATGAAAGCAAATAAGGGTTGGGATGAAAGGCACGCGAAAAATGGTTGGCTTTCTCTTAGTTGCGATGCTTTTTGTTAAAAGAGATAATAAACTCAATGAAAAGTACTTTCAGTTTATTAAAAGCTCTACTTTTTTATATTCATGTCTTTCTCCTCTCAGTCTTTGCCGGAGCTCTCAATTCAAGTTCAGGTCTTTTGTTTAATTTCGACTCTGTTTTCATGAAACCTATTCTCTGTTTGTTCGCTCTTTTTGTTATTCACTCTTCCCTTTCAAACACATAAAGCCTTCATTAGTTGACTCTTGAATCTGAAGAATATTCCGAATCGTTGGTCGCGTTTGGACTCAATATCAACGAGAGATTAATGCATTAGAATGTAATGGAATTAATAAATAATTATTACTTTCTTTTGTTGAATAAAACTCTTTCCCAACCATTTGGCGTCTGTTTATAACCAAGAGTTCGGTCCAATTGTCATAAATATCGAACAAATCTTCATCTCTTTCGCACAGTTTTATCGATTAAAACATTTTCAGCGAAATAAAAAGGGTTAACGGGGTTTAGTATATTGGAAAGTTGTGTACACTGGGAATGTCCTAGTGATAAGAGAAATGGAAAGATATCCCAACATATTCTATCACTAACGACATGATAATTAAATTATGATAAAGATTATATTCTTAGCCAGAAAAGACACCAAAGCTTTTTATTCTAGCATAAAATAATTTGTGTCTTATTTCTCATAAAAATTATTTACTGTTTTGTCGCTCAACTGATTTGAACAGACATTAAACGAAACTTTTGTCGCTTTTAATGTCATTCAATAAGAATTATAATAAAACTAATTTCAAGCGATTCTTCGAAAGAGAATCACAATTTCATCGCCGAAAATGGAATATTTTGGTGAAAACGAGTGAAAACAATAAATAAATCTCATATTACTCGCGATTAGTCAACACTTTGTCTTATTATCATTTTATTCGCTTTAATTCAAAGTCTAGACATCGACTCAAATATTAAACTATTCTTCAATTTAATCGTTTTCAATATATCTTTTAGTTTGATCTTAAAATTTGTGACATTCAGGACCGAAGACATCAATGTTTTATAATTCGAAATAAACCCATAATTTTTGGTATTATTTATTATAATTAGATTCAGTATTTGGTTATTGATTATAAAGATTCAGAGAATCGATGAATTTGAGTTTGAATCAACCACGAAACTACCGCGAATCTATCTTGATCACTCCCTCAGCATCTTATTATTGCTTGAATACTAAAATTCTAAATCCAAGTATTTATATTTATAGTTAACTCAATTTGAATTTCCGAATAACTCCAAGAAAGACAAATCCGAAAGCATTGAAAGCCTCGGATCAGTCCCATCAGTGCCATCACTACCATCACTATCATCACTGCCATTATCTTAAGTCATCGTATTTTGTTTGTCGTCAGACTTCAAATTCTAAACTCTTGGGCTATAAATATAATCGAAGTCTTGTCTTTCGTATCTTTGGTACAGAAATTTGAAATTTAAAACTTTTATCAATTAAGTAATTTGTTTAGAAAATGTGTCCGAACTTTAATTAGCCTAAAATATAATGATTGTTAATTTGAAACGTATGTCAACTAAAATAATTAATGAAAAGACTAATGAACGAGATTACGATCAAAATGGCACTAATTGGACGCTTTCTGCCACTAAATCATAATATTTTGTTCGCATTCAGACTAAAAACAAAAATCTGTTTCGACTTTTCCGATGCAAAACATTGTTTCAGAAGTTTTAGGCTATAAATAGCAATGGATTGCGGTTTGAATTGAAGTTCAGGGATGAGCACAGGTTTGACACAAATGATCGCAAACAGAGTTATCTCAACCAAACATACAAATGAAAAGCAATTATACATTTCGTTAGGCAATCATTAATTTTTCAAAAACCGGACCCAAAATTGTTTGCAATGTATTTATAATCGAGTGATCACTCGGTTTGCATAACAACTGGCAATCAATTGGACTCAAGTCTCGAGTTTTGCGGCAAAACAAGTGACCAAACAATGAAAGCAAATATTTATAACTCATTTATTGTATAAATAGTCTCTGTTTTTAATGAGAGAAGAGATTCGCAGAGTTTTCGTTCATTTCGATCAATTCGCTGATGAAATCCAATACTGTTTTATCTTCAGAGGAATGTTCTCTTGAATACCAGTTCTTCGGAGCCATTGTTCAGTCAATAGAGTATTGGTTCTGAACTCAGTGCCAAAAGAGGCGTCGGATTCGTGAATAGAATTGATAATAAATACGAATATTTGTGAACTTCTCTCTTCTCTATTCCCCTCTCTTTTTGGTCTTATTTTTGGGGGTTTCGAGGGTTTACTCGCTCTGACTCTTCGCCAAACTCTGGCCTAACGTACGATAAATAGTGGAAAATTGTAAACCAAAACAAAAGGGATTGGATTTTGTGCGCGAATGCCATTCGATAAGACAATGAGAACGACTCGACACCGGAATACTAATCATACGAACAGACTATTGATTAATGTTTTGTCGATTCAATTCACTACAGAATCGATTCAATATTGGCTTTGATTTTATGGTTTCACGACTTAAACCAATCTTGAGATCAATTTTAATTCCAGACAATACTCACCTCTTTTTCACTTTTTCAGACGTTTTCACATTTCAATACATAAGATAATTGTAATTATAATCCTTTAGTATTGATAAGAATTTTTGTTTCAAACCCTTCGGATATTTGTTCAGCGTTTGAATGGAAGAAAAGTTTTTTATTTGATTTCAAACGAAGAATAGTTTTTTACAGATTTTTATTTATTTTCTCGTCTATTAAGAAAACTTTTGGTCTTTTTCTATATTTATTTTCATCTTTTAAGACCTCTGACATGAATTATATAAATATCTTTCAACTTTTTAATGCTCTTAAGATTTTGTTTGAGTCTTCTTTAAGTTACTGTCGAAATGAATGGACGCGAAAATCAAATAACAGTTTTGTTGTGAAAAATACCCGTTTTATGGCTCATAATATTGCGAGGAATTCATTGCCAATAATCCCAAGAATTGAGAGTTTATTTACTTTTTATTCTAGTCTTTGGCTAACGTTTGACAGTCAAAAGTGATAGTTATTCCCCGGAATTGATAGAAAAATAATCAAAATTCAATTTATTATTATCGAAGAATACAATTGTGTTTCGCAACAGAAAAATAAGTCCAAAAATATAAGCAATAATAAGGAGAAGAGAAGAGAAGAGGGTCTGAGATAAGAGGCTTTGGGCTCAGGCTTTGGCTCAAAATCTCTCACTTCCTCTGCAGAGATGTCACACTATTTTACAATACATTTATTATACGATTCAAAGAATATTCTTTAGTTTTGCCCGAAGTTTATCGCAATCATAGAGCGACTGAACTAATTCCACAAATACCTCAAACTTTTATCTCTAGTTTGCCTGAAAAGCATTCACTCATTTATATATGAAATGAGAGCTAAATATTCCTCAAAAGAGAAGAAAAACTTTGTTTTGTAGTCTATTTGTTCTGTTATTGTGTTCAGTCATAGATCCCCAGAATTTCAATTCAATTGATATGAAATTCGTTTCAATTGTATGAATAGTTGTAATAACTGTAGCGAAGTCTCGGTTCGACTCAATATCGCGATTCGAAACCAATATTTGATTTGATTTCTCTTTGTTAGCAATCAATTCAGTCAAGCATTTAATTAATAAAATAAATATTTGAAACGAAAACTCAATTTTATTATTGAATATATTGAAACAAATAATTGCTTTTTATTTTATTAATATTTTTTCAGCAATTCGTGGAACTGAAGCCTCCCTTTCCATGAGATGCGGGTCTGAGAAAAACACCACAAACTCTCAGAACAAATCTTCGCTGAAATGCATTCAATTGTTGGAAATTTTATATCAAATTACAGAATAAATGGTGAAAACATTTTTACCTTTGCTTTTGTTTGTTATTCACATTGATATTTGAGCCCAAAATCATCGTTTGATTAGACAATGATTTAATTGATTTACAGATTTATCGATCGGAAAATTGAGCGAAGCTTTTAAGAGATGAAAAAATTGAACAAATTTTGTCAAATTTGAAGTCTTTTAACGAGATTATCGTCGTTTCGCCAAATGTTAATTCATTTTAGACTCTTTTGGCATTAAATTCCCTAAAATATGAAAATATTTGACAAAATTGAGAAAATAACTCGAAATTAGTTTCATATTCTCTGAAGTCTTACTTGTATTGAACTAGAGTTTCATTCAAAGCATAAGTTTTGTCAAACAATGGGAATAATAGCGAAAAATTCCTTTTAGTTCTTAATATAAAACTTTTCACTCATTTGTATGAATAGAATATAATTCTGTGGAAAATATGTGAGGAATAAGTAGTCTATTAGAGGGGAGGTTCAGATCCAAGTTCATCAACATTTGAACACAAAATTACAAAATCAATAAAATTTATGATACATTTTGAAGGTTTACATTGGATTCGGTCTACGAATCAAATGAACGTTAATTCAAATTCAACCGAAACCCTAATGAGTATTGACTCGGGTTTGGATACTAATCGATGAGTGGTAGAGATCGGAATGACAGAGAAGGCCCAGAATTTCCATCATGGGTTTCCATCATATTTCTAGGTATAATAATAACTAACCATTTTCATCAAACACCTTTTTGAGATGAACTTTGAATTTTTGTGAAAAATACCTGACTTTGCTGAGAAAACATCAAACCAATCGATTTTTCTCAATGATCTTTTCAATCTTCACTCAAACCGATCGATATTTTGAGCAATTTTGCAAATTTCCATTGAATTGATTGCGAATACGAATTAACATTTCTCTCAATTTTCAAATGCATTTTCGATTGAATGCAAAACACATGACATAAACGACAGATTGAACCCTAAACTCGACTCCAATTTGTTTTATCGATATTTCAATTATAGTATGCTTTAGATTATCATAAAATTATTGAACCGAATATTTTGTGAGCTCTTCCACGGAATCCTTCCCTCGCGAACGCAAAGAAGCCATTTCTCCATAAAAGTTGTTATATTTTTCTCGTTTGGTATTTCATTGCAAACAACTTTCAATTTGGATGAAAAATCTGCGAAACTATTGGTTTCGAAAGGGTTTTGGCAATTGTTTTCAATCCATAATATCTGTGACACTAATATATGATTGATTGCCAGCACAAGAGACTAATTGATCGCAAACGCCGGCAAACAATACGTCGAAGAGTCGGACAAAAAGTGCTAAATCGCTAAATAATAATCCAAACTCACGCTTCGATTCCCACTTCATTGCACACCTCTGAACCTCTGAACAAATGCTTATATGATTTTTTACCAAAGGGTAACTTCGGATACAAAGCATGAGTAATCCTAAAATGTATCCCATGTTAATTGAATTCTTCAACTGATAGATATATTTAGATTCTCGGTTTAAAATGAAAAAATTGAGAAATATTTTAGTTTCAAAAGAATTTGAAGAATTTTATGCTCGAAAGCGAGCAATTGATCACTAGATCATTGAAGAATTTGAATAAAACTTTTAGAACCAGTAATTTATGAATTTGTTAAACAATTTATCATTTCTGGCATAATATTCATCGATACTCGACATTAAATTTATGCTCAAATTATTGTATTTATTGATTAATTCTTTTAAAATGAAAGCTTTGATCATATTTATTAAGTGAATCCTTTTGAAGAAACAAAAGTTTAGTTTCAGATTTAATCTGATCTTCGGTTTGCTCTCAAGTTATAACTTGTTTTGTCTAATCATCTAAGCATTGCAACAGTTTTATACTTATTTTACTCTTTGTTTTCTGCTTTAATTGAATAACAAATCAACAAATTCATTGTTTGGTTTGGCTAATCTCTCTCTCTCTCTCTCTCTCTCTCTCTCCCTTTTGTTAAAACAATAAAGCATTTTATTAAAAGAAATCAATATTTTCTTTGATTCAGTTTCGCGTTCAGTGTTTTCGCAAAAGAAATGGAAATTTGTTGAGAGATAAGTGAATAATAGAAGAGTTTTTGTGAAAAAAAGGTTTCAGATATCGACAAAAAATATCTGTTCTATTCCCCGATGAAAATGAAGTTTTCTTTTTTAGAATAAAAGAGTTTGTGTTTCGTTAGCTTTCAATCAGTTTATAAATAAATAGTTTGAATGAATAGATGACTAAAAGTGGAGCCAATGAAAGGTCTGATCAGTTGTTGTTTCCATCGCTCGCAACAGACGTTACACCAAAAGCCTATTGACTGCTATTGACTGCTATTGAATGAAATAAGAATTTTCAGTAAAACTTATTTGCATTACTCATTCATCCTGTGCTCAGTCGAGCTAACGCTTAGAACAAAGTATTACCGGCGCTCCCGATGTAAGGCATCCCTCCGTTCCGTAAGTGAGGAACAGAGATGTTATTGGATTAATGCCTCGATTGGCGGCAATTCATGCGAAGCCAATCACATATATGTCCCCAATATTTGTGTTGTCCTCACATAAAGTGCCAAATCTCTGATCACTAAAACCCAATGCATTTTAACGCTCTTTCAATCAAAACATTTCTAATTTCGCTTTTCATTCAATAGTTTAGACAAAAAGAGACTGAAAAGAGATTTATTCAAAAATTATCAACATTTAAAGAATTTTAAAATATGTAACAAAAATGGAAAAATATGTAATTGTAGTTATGATAAAATACAAACGCAATAAAACATTAGAGAAGTGTTTGTTCAAAATTAAGGTGAAATCAATGGAATCAATTGAATCAAGTGATCACATCCACGCCCAGCACACATCCATCGGATGAGCTAAACATTTAAATTTCAATTAAATAAATATTAAAGTCTATTATTATTACTTTCACTGAGTTTTAGGCACTCATTGAACGCAATCTGAGCCTCCCATCGGCTGAAGTACGTAATCACTGCCACGCCGTCCACTTTGTGTACGATTCTGACCGGATATCGACCGAATCCAAAGTAAGATCTTAGAGATTGAGAGCCGACCACAGTTTGGTATCCTCTAATTAATATAGTGGTGACCTTTGATCCATAATTACAATTTGTCAATACAAACATATTATATCCCTTCCCTTTCCATCCCTTCCATACCTTTCGCATCCATTCCTGTGGTGGCACCCAATCCAAAGAGAGCTGACCGATCTGTCGGCTGACCCAAAGACGTCTGGCCATAGACGCGTCTCTATGAGTCTTATAGAAGAGATCCAGTCTTCCGAAGCCGTCGTAATAATATTTATTGAGACCACAACCAATCAAATCGACCACATCTTCAATCATGGCTTTAGGAATGCTTTCAATTCTCAATAATTTGTTATCATATGATATGATAGCTCTGAGTGTGAAGATAACTGGTTTCCCGTCGCTGTCCATTCGGCAAATCGTATACTTTCCGAGAGTCTGAACGGCCTTTTGAGCGACAAAGGCATCGCAATACTTGACATAAACGAATCCCTGGCCGAAGCCACTGAACGTCACTTTGATTCTGAGCTGATATACCGTTCCGATTGATTCAATGATGGGCACCAACTCGTCCTCAAAGCAATCCACAGGAATATTATAGATATAGACTTCGGAGCCGGTCATCGGCTCTCCGAGCGAGTGGTCGACCGGTGGTCCGTACAGTCGTTGGGCATTCACCTGACGGATCTTATAGAGAGGACGGGCGGCCAAAAGGGTTTGGATCTCAAGGCAATCAATTGGTTTCAAAGTCATGTTTTGAAAACTTAAAACTTGAAAATAATCTAAAAGAATCCTCTGATTGCTAACAATGACTGAAAATTTAGACTTAATAGAGAAGAAAATGAGTGAATTGTATGAAAGAAGTGTCGAATTTCATTAGAGGGTTCGGCCAATCGCTCATCTCATCCAAACTCATCCAAACCCACATCGAGTTATGTGATTCGTGTGTTTATGTGAAAAGGCTTTGAATTAATTAATCTCTTATTTCTCGATATATTTGAACCTTGGAATCAAGTCTTTGGTTATTGTTTGGACACAAAAACAGATGTTTTGTTATTTTGTTATCCCTTTTCATGGTTTCAGTCGAAGCTAAGTCTGAGTCAGTCGACGACTCTTTCATTGAATTCATTGTAATTTAAAGGGATCTGAATATACATCAAGTCTATGATTGTGTGTCCGATCCTATTAACGAGGTATTGATTGGACGCCAGACTCCTATTGCAAATGTAAACACTTTTGAAGACCTTTCAGACTATAATTGTCACAAAGTCTAGGATTTTCTCATTAATTGACTCAAATTTGTTCTCATTTTAGGATCAAAATTGAATTATTTGAGACAAAAGTGCTTTATATGTGTATTAATCGGTATAAGTGTTGACTCGAAGTGAAGACAAAGTGAGTCCCAAAAGTATTTTTGTCTAAAAAATGCTAAACAAAAGTCAGATTTATTTTAATTTAGGCCTTCTTTGGACTAAATATCTCTCTATAGAGTTATAAATGGGAACAAAAGAAAGAAAAGTCAAAACTTAATATCAAAATTGCAAATAAAGTAAATAAAAATCAATAAATCGATTGAAAAACGAGTTATTTATTCCGAATTCTTTTTGATATTCTTGGTCTCAGATCTCAGACTTGAAGAAGAAATCGGAGAATATTTTGCTTTTGTTATCATTTGAATTCCGTTAGGAATCTATTCATTCATTTATTGAATCCAAACATAACTTATTGTCAGATGAATTGCAGACCAAAACTCATGAATTATTTGAAACTTTTATTTCACGAATTCAGGCCTTTAGGGCCTAAAAGTGACTGAATTTTTGTCAAATAATTTTCGAGAGTTTCACACATTTTTCTCTCGCTTTCATATTTTCCTAAAAATTCTTTATTTAATTTTGAATTTTCCTTTGAATAGCTTTTCACTCTTTAGTAATCAGGTTTTGCATCGCAGGGATGTGCAGATCAGTTCCAAAATGTAGACTAAATTAGTTGTGAGACTGATATCGATGTAATTTTCATCCGATCTTTGCTTTGCAGTCATCCTCTGAAGAACTCTTGACTCGATCTTTATATCTCTTTCCATCCCTTCCATCCTTAATAGGAAATGAATTCGTTTAAGTCTTTCATTCATCAGACTTTGTATTAGATTCTAAACGAATATGTTTTGTGTTTTTAGCCAAAAGACAGAAAATCTTTGATAACTTATTAGAAGCGAAAGAATTTTAAAAGAATAAAAAGAATTTGTGTTTAGAGTAAAGAAGAGACAGAATAACGAGATTTAGTGTTCGCTCCGATGTGTCTGTGCTTTAGAGGACTGGATATCCCAACGGCACTCAAACTCACACAACAAAGACTTGAGATTTCATTTCACATTCATTGCCCCAAAAGTTTGCCAAACTT